>WAAB01023931.1:0-94038 GCA_013389865.1 Piaya cayana | reverse complement strand
TTTTTTTTTTTTTTTTAGTTTTTGGTGGGGTTGGGGGTTTTTTTGGAAGATTTTGCAGTATTTTCAATTAGTCTATTCAAGAAGACTGGTAGCTGTTGTCTAGCTGGGGAGAACATGTCAGGGTTTGTGTGAGGTGTTTGTCTCCTCTTGGGTATTAACTCCTGGGATTTTTAGCAACTTGAAGCACTTTCTGCCACTGCTTTCAGAATGAGGACTACAAGACACCAAGTGTCTGATCTACCATATGGAGTTGTCCAAAATTGATTCTAATTCTGAGAAGTGAGAAGAAAATGTTTGAATCCCTGAGGAATGTGTTTTTCTACCATTATTAGAAGTTGTGGAAGGCATAGATGATAGTAACTGCTAGAAATGTTCTCCTATTTCACATATGTCATGTATGTCCTGCACGTCTGTTCTTTTCTTCTGTAAACTCTGAATCCAGTGTTAATGGTAAAAGGGGTCCTGAAAATATTCCTTTCGACCCAAAGTAATTACCCCTTCAAACAGAGTAAGAGGAAGAAATTGCATACAAGGTTATTCCAAAGTGACAGTATGTTTGTGGGTTGTTGTCTGGGTTTGGTGATTGTGACATTCATGCCTCTAGTGCTTCTTGTACTTACATGGATCCCTTATGGTTTTGGTCAGAAACATAAAGAGCAGATAGGCTAAAACTGGTTTCCTATTATAAGAATGTAAGATTAGTGGAGGCCTTACCTGAGGATGAGGGAGCTGGGAGGTAGTAAAAGCAGGACAGCTCATTACAAGCAGTGGTTGCGAGGCAGATTGGAGAAGCAGCTTGAAAGAGTTGACCAGGTGACCAGTATGTGTATTGGGGAAATCTGATTTGGGAGTAGATCAGAAGGCAAAAATAAATAAATTCTGATTAATTTGTTAGCTGCTATTCTTTGTTGTTGAGTAGTGAAAAGCAGGAACCAGGAAGCTTATTGTTTCTGATTTTTATTAGATGCTTTAAACATCATGGTGATGAGCAGTTTATAACAGATGTATGCTGCAGATAGAAGGTGAAAAAGGCTAGAACCTGGTAACCTCTGAGAAGGGATAATGAAAAGTTTTAAATTACGCTGATGTCTAAAGCTTCCTACAGAGTCCTTGAGTAGTTGCATGAAAAGCCTGTCAATAGCAAAAAAAAATCCTTCCAAAACAATTAAATTAACCCCTAAAGAAACCAGTTAAATTAGAGAGCCAAAATCTTCCCCAGTTTTTAGGCTGTTTTTCATGAGATGCCGCCAAAGTTAGAAATGAAGAGAGCCTCAGCTTTTAGCGTTCTGTACCTTGTGAAGGTGTACATTGTAACAAATGGTATGCTTAGGGTTTGTTTTATTTTCACTTGTATTGTAACCTGCTGCTAACCTCGCTTAACCATGAACTTCTTTAAAAGCAGCACTGAATTATTATTCTGGAGCTACAGTATATTTATAAAATAATACAGCTGTGAAATTGTGCCTGTCAAAATATATTTTGAGTGTTGTCAGAGGAAGGAACCAGGATGGGGTGTCTGGATGTGATGATGTTACAGCACCTGGTACCTCACAGCATGACAGGTCCCGGGTTCACTGGCCAGAGCAAATATTATTTCAGGATGAGAAAGAGCAGCACTGGGCTGTGCTGATGTCAGCAGGAAAATAGTTCTTAATGTTATTTACATTCAGTTATCAGTCCCTTATTTTCCCTCCCCCCCCCCATATTACAGTAATTATATCTTTTCTTTGATCTAATCTAAATCAGGACTGTCCTTGAAGAGAACATTCTCCAAAGGAATATTTTTCTTAGGAAATACTCATTAACTGGTTTTAGACTGCATTATTTACCATGCGTATATTTGATTGCAGGGGAAGCATGCAAGAGGTAAAGCTTTCAGTTAGGTCTAGCAAGGCAGTTTATTTTAGTATTACTCTGAATTTAAGCTCTGCAAAAAAAAATGGGGCCCGCTGGAATTGGAGTGAAGGTCTCCAGTGTAGATACTGAAGGATAGGTCTGATATTTACTGAAGTAAATATCTCTGAATAAGGGAAACATCCAAAAGGGCAATAGTAGAGGCTGTTTATGCTTCCCCCCCCCCCCCCCCAGTACATACTTTAAATCATTTTGCAATATCTAAGTGCAAATATTAGTAACAACCAATTAATACTGAGACAGGCACAATAATACTTGGGTCATCCTTTGAGTAACTTTCTCACCTGGAGTAAGTTAAGTTTCAAAATAGGAGTGTTTGACATTTTGAAGCTTTTAATGAAAGAAAGGGTAGTAATGTGTCAACAGCTGGAGGTGTGAAATACATTTAAAGAAGTGGATGGGTAGCGTTATCTAGTTTTCCATGTTCCTGATTCCTTTCCATAAGGAGAATTATAGTAATATATAATACCATAAATAGATAGTTGAAGGCTGTCTGATGGTCAAATTGGCATTTGCCCAGAAGAGCGTCCACAGCACTGTCTAGTTGAGTGGCATGGTTCTTATGTGACTCTATAGCACAGAGAAGAGCTTTGTTTGGAGCAGTGAAATTATTAGGGCCAACTGTAAATATCTGTAATTTTGCTTTGCTTCCAGATGGCTATTGCAAGACAACACATCTTACAAGCAACATTGTACAGCAATTTTCATTTGTAGAAGAGCATTAAGCTATTTCAGAACCAGTTCATCATGACTGGAAGATGTCTAGGGCTGTAGTTCTATAACAAAAGCATACTGGAGTTGTGTGGTTCCAAGGAAAGGTGGGTTTGAATCATAAGGTAATACACACTGACATAGTGAACTGTGTCCCAAACTCCATATTTAAAAATTTTTGACTTAAAATTTATGCTTCCCCCCCCCCCCCCCCATGTTTCTTTTCAGTCCTATGAGATATAAAATGTTTCTTTTGCTTTGCTACTGATGTTTCTGTTCTCTTAGAGGTTTGCCTGCTTGTAGTACTTAATGCTTAATTATGATGTGTTTTGCTCTCTGAGTTAGCCTTTTCTTGTGGTCTGTTTGGGAGAACTACTACAAGTGTAATGCTGGAAGTACTTATTTGCAATAGGGACACTAGGTGTAATCCTCCATGGCAGCAATAGCTCATTATAACTAGCTTTCATAGTCTGGTAATAATCCTTATGTGAACACCCATCATTCTCATTAAACGGTCAAATGGCTGAAGACACGTTTGAGTTTCTGAATGTGTACAAGAAAAGCATCCTGCCTCTGGTTCTCCATTAGGGACTTACTTAGTCTGTCGCCCTGCTCTTTATGCAACGCAAGGTTTCATCTCCTGCTGGGAATGACCTACCATCTAATGGTCTTTTGTTATCATTATATGGCTAACCATGAGCTTATATTCCTGAAAGGTCTTTCAATTTCCTACATAGCTGTGTGATTTCAGAATAAAAATGAGATCGTCTCCTTTATTACTGCTTATTCCACTTCATCTTTCTCAATGTAATCTAAAATTTGCCAATTTCCCATGTCATGGGTTGGGTTTTTTTTTTCCTGTTTTTTGAAAGAAATGAGGATTGTGCAATGATGCTGTTAATTCAGCCTAGTAATAACTTCTGAATCTGTTAACTATTTCAACAATTTCAAGAATATTGAGAGACTGTGAAGAGTTCCTAAGAATTATGTGCAAGCCCGAAGTCATTTGATAAAAGATAACCCTGTTGATTTTCCTGCTGAGGCAAAGGCACCAGAGTGAACTCAGCACACGTTAAACGTGAAAGAATCTCTAGAGGAATGTTCCCTGAAGACAAGGGTCCAGAGAAAGCTGGAATTTGTTGGTTCTGCTGCTTAAAGGCAACTTCTTATTAGAACCGGTGCAGTTAAACAGTGGTGTGGGCATGAGATAAAAGATGGTGTAGAGCAGCATTTTAAAAGTTACCATGACAGTGAGTGCAGAGGAGCAAAAGGGGAAGTCTCTTCATATCTGCTCTGTGTCTCTATTTTTGTGCCCCTCTGCCCCCCCCTCCATCTCTTCCCACGCGGCTCCACCTGCACTGCTCTTTGTTCCCTTTGGTTCCAGCTGGCAACTTCCACAAGCCAAGAGAGCTGCTGGTTCAGCACTTCTCTGCATCTGCCAGGAAATAAATAAATAGTGGGAAGAGAAACGGAAGCGATGTGTTCTTGCTGGTTTTGTCAGCTTTACTTAGGGCTTTTTTTTTTTAATTGTATGTCTTGCAAAAGATGTATTATTGTGAGAAAATTTTCTTGAAAATAGAGCTGAATCCTATCACCTCCTTTGTTTCCTTAGTTTTATGGCTTTGGTAAAAATCTAAGTACTTTGACATTAGTGCATTAGACGTGGTTTCTCATTTTTCTGGCTATTAAATGTGTCATTGCTATTGAGAAGCCATTCCTTAAGGGCTTGCCAAGCAGAATGTTTTGTTTGAATACACCTCTTGTTCCTGCACTGCTTTGTTTTTAAGTTGCCCTGCACCTGTGTACCTGCAGGTAGCTGATGCCTAAATTTGATCACGGTGGGGCTTTGGGAACTGTCTGTCTCTGTCCTATAAATTTCCTCTAACTCCTGGGAAGCTGAAGATGATGTGCTGGCACTTTTTTTGCTCCTTTTGTGCAAGTACTTTCTCCTAAAGCTTCCAGCCTTTGTGACTGCTATCTGCCTGGGAGCTGGAGCGAACATGCCTGTTCTGGATTTTCTTTTGTTATACTTAGGCTCAGGTTCCCTGTCAGCCCAAATGATATCTCATCTTACGCAAGGGATTCAGATGAACAAGTCGATTATATGTGGCACAACAAGCAGGTGTGCCCCCCACATAAAATGTGCCAGCTCAGCGTGTTGTAATCGCTAGCTGCTTCTAAACAAAATACCCAGCTTCTTTGCCATTTGCTTATTCCTTGTTTGTGAAAGGAGGCATTCATTTTTTTTTTCAGCCATGTCTAACAATTCTAGATCATTTAGCAGTGGTTTCTCTTCAGGAAGTTTCACTGCTTGTGGTGCAGGAACTGCCCTCATTGCGCTGGCGTGCAGGACATTCTCCTGCCTGCCTGGTTCTCCTTCACAGTGAGGTTGCCTCAACACCAAGTGTTTCTCTTGCTGTGGATACATCTCATTAATTATCTCTGTATCGATTTCATTCTTAATTAAGAGGATAGTGTCACCTTTCAAAGACGTTTACTGTTTTTATTTGTGTATTTACCTTGCAAAATGTGGTGGGTTTTATTATGATTAATAACAAGTAATAGACTTTCCTTAATTTCTTAGTACATCTCTGCTGTCTATTTTTCTCTATTGTGGAAGGAAAATTTGTCTTATTTTCAAACTTTCCTTACAGAAATATTTAAGTATAAACACTGCAGGGAAATACTTTCTTGTACAAGAATGGCACAACTCTTTCCAGTGGAATTTAAAGCTAACAACCACTACCATTCCTTTCATTGCAGAAATGATTCCACCGATACTAAATCTTGGGAAAAATTGTTTAATGATACCTAATTATGAGCCAAACGTTTCTTGACTGTGTACCCTTTGATTTTGTAAGTGCGTTTGATGTCTGAAGCTAAGCAAAATATTTGTGATGTTGTTTGCTTGAGAGACTATTTGGAATGTAAAATTTTTGAAAGCATGTATTATTGTTAACATTTGTTGCCTTGTACTTTAAGGAATATTACTCAATGTATATGCAAAAAAAAATGTAGCAACGTGTTAGTCAGAGACTCTGAAAGATAAATATTGTCGGTTGTTTGGGAAGTTACGCAATCCTATATGCTTGTGTTTAACCAGCTTACCCGGTCTAGAGCAAAGTTATTCCATGTTCTGAAAATATGGGGGCTGGGCTTCTGCTGAGAAGCAGGACACAAGTAAGTGGGCCATACACACCTTCATTCCAGCAAGCTAAGGTCTGAATGTTTCTCCACTCTACTTCCTTACAGATTCTGCTGCTTTTAGAGCAAGAAACTGATAAGGAGGAGCCCCAGTGTGGAGTGATTGTGGATCATTTTAATAGACAAAAGGAAGAGGGCTTGGTCATTGGTAAGAGAAGCTGTGCAGTGAGATGGGACTTTGGTTGTCATTTGTACTTTTTGAGGTGTAACAGGGAATAAAGGAATGGACAGTGGGCAAATTCATGTTTGATGTTTCTGTAGGTGTTAGGTGCCACTCAAAATTAATGATATTTCTTTAGTTGTTTGTGGTTTTTTTTCTTTTCATGAAATGTCAACCAAGGTAGGTACCAGTAGACACAGTATTGCCTTACAATACTTGGGACTCTTATCCTAAGAGTCACCCCTGGTGTGCTCTCCCTGGCTTGCTCCTGGCCTTGTACATTGCCTTTCTTGTTGGAGAAAGGCAAGTGGCAGCATGAGCAGTGGGTGGCAGTTTTCATGGGCCAATGGTAGGTCAAGCATTACCTGGTTCAGAAACAACCCATGGCCTGACTAGCTACCTGATGGCTGTGTCAGCACAGGAAGGGACTGAGCTGCATCAGCAATATTGGTCAGACCTGTGAACATCAGAAGGCAGGAAATGCATTTCTCTGACACCAGTGCCCTTCTTTCAAACTAAATGGACACCGAAGCTAATGGGCTTTGAAAAGTATTGAGGAGATTGTTTGGTGCAGTGTGACACATCAGGCTCACCTTTACAGGAGACTGGATTATCTACAGGTTTGGAAAGGACTTCAGACCGTCCCTACACAAACTCTCCTGTCCACAGCAAAATTCCACGTCTGTGTTATTCTTCAGCAATTTGTTAATCCCTGCTGATAAGTCTGACTTTTATAGGCAGTGTAATCTGCTGATGCCTTATCTTTAGGTTTAAGAAGGTTGTTTTAAGCCTCATGTTGTTTATTGCCTGTCTGCAGAGGATACGAAAAACAGATTATTCCTCTTCCTTTTTATACTGACTGTTATTATGCCTACTTTTAATTTAATATAGCATGCAAACTGCCATGTTCATGTTTGAATGTTTCTGCAGTGAGTCTTGGGAAAATGAATGTAGAGAGAATTTTTATTCCAAGAAACTTGAAGTATTATTTGTTACTAAGATATATAAGGGTACAAGTGGTCATATAATATGTAAGAATAAAACCATATAGGCATGATTCTTCAGAGAGGAGGGAATTTCACTGCAGTTTTCCTTCAGGCTGTCAGCAAGGACCCCCTTGTGCACGAGACATGCAGGTACATATTCAGAGGCCCCTTGGGAACTGCGGTGATATGGAAGGTGTTCCCCACAGACAGGGCTGTGCCACCCGGTTACTGGTCTGCTGTGTGGTGGTTGGCACCACTGACCACAACCCCCAAGGCAGCCAAAATGCACCTACTGACTGCAGGTTCTTTACCATCTATCAGTGAATTGTTTCTGGAGTGATTGTCTGTCATGAGAGCATCCACTCATCCCAGCAAACTAATCCATAAAAAATTAATGATGTTTTTTGTCTTCATAAAAGCATCTTAGTTTCCACCAAGGCAGGCTTGGAGTTTGTTTGCTACAGATATATTGAAATGGTTTACTTGTATTTCATGGTGTGTTTGTCAGTGGTGGCTTTTTTTCCTTTCCTTTACCTGGTAGTTTTAAAAACATGGTTCTTGCTGCTGGTGGCTTCCTCTTGTAGTTAGGTATGCTCTTTACCCCCAAACCAACCTTGACTGTGGACCAGAAAAGGCCTGGTATCAGAGGCCAATTTTCAAAGGACCTTCATGGAGAATATTGGCACCATTCTATAAAAACCAACCACAAAATCCCCAAGCCCTAGTCCTTCTCTAAGGGAATGAATTCACAGTAAACATCTTGTTAGGTAGGAAATGTTTCTTATTCATTCCTTGAAAAGTGAGCCATACACGCAAAGCTCATGGGGGCAAATTAAGTTGGATGGTTGCCATCTTACATGTCTGTCAAAGCTTATAGAAGAGCAGCAATTACCATGAAAATGTTTTTATTACAGAATGCTGAATAAGGAGATTTATCAAAAAATGTAACACTCTTACATAGTTTGTTTTGTTACCTTCCATTCTGCTCCTCTGGGACTTTTATTCTTAAAGTTTCATTTCACGCCAACTTTTCCAGTGTGTTGGGTTTTTTTAATACGCTGCACTCTCTTGTGTGGGCCATGTAGTTTGTTTGGACCTAAATGGACTGTTAAAACTTGCTCAGGAATCCAAGTCAAATGCTTTCCAAAGCTCTTATAGAAAATCAATTCCCTGTGAGGAGTGTCAAGATTTTTAAGGTTAATACTCCCTGGAAATGCCTCCAGCATTTTTAGCAACCTGGAAAAAAAAATCTAGTATTCCTATGCAATACAAATTAAATTTGTAATCTTCACGTGCAATAAGTATAATTATGTACTCATTAAAATTTCTTATTTAAAAGGACAAGAGGTTTTGTATTCTTTCAGTTTGATTTAATTCCTTTTGACACTGAAGTATGAAGTTAAGGATTTTCAGTGTTTTGAGAATTATTTTTATGAAAGTAATTCTGAGGGATTTAAAAACAATTAGAGTCTAGGGTATAGTGCCCAAATATTGTGACATAAAAGATAAAGGTACAGAATACAAATGTATTCCATTACAAACTGTAGTTAATTTGGATGATGATTTGTTCATTGTTGGGGGAAAAAATGGATTTCTGTATTTCTGAATCTGGATGAATTATATGCATGGGTAAACCAATAGATCTCTAACAGGGAATGAAATCAGAGTCATTTTTTCTGGAAAAGATTGTTATTAATCAATTTGTTGCTCCCAAACTGTCCCTATACTTTTTGTTACATTGAACATGCTTTTACTGTTTAATGGAAGATTTGCAGTTGTCACAGTTTTTCCATGATTGTTGGCACAGGAAGATAAACAGTAGATTTATATATTCCTCTCTGTTTATTGGAGAGAAACATGTAGCAGAGTTTATCCTCATTTGGCAGAACTAAAATCATCCTGGTTTGATGCATAGCTCAAGAATATCACCTGAATCCACATGCACACAGTTCTTAAAAGCTGTGTTTTATCTCTCAGTAGTAAATAACTCTTTTTGTGCTAGTAAGGTATGTACAGTGCAGAAATTCAGAATTGTGACATCAGTCCCCGCTGTGGTTTTGAAATTCCACTGAGTTTATTCTTTCTTATACCTGCCACATGTTGAAAAAAAGACTTATTTTCCCCCTTGTATTTAAAGAATTTATATTGACCAGAAGCTTTTTGGGGAATTAGATTTTTTTTTAACTGTATAATGTTGCATTTAATTTTCTTGCTACTAGTTAGAGCAGGCAAGTTGCTGTAATTCAGAACAAACACAGTAGCATAAATTATAAAATGTAACCTTGCGTTAGCATTTTCTATAAAATCTGAGAATCTTTCAGATAGAAGTTGTTACAATATATGCATATAGTTCTCAAGAAAAAGGTGTTGTGGCATAGTGTCCAGCTTTTTTTTTTTTCTGCTCAGAACAGTTGTTTGTGGAAGCTGAAAATGCTTTGTACCTGCGTTATAGAAAAATTTTCTAAGAAAGTTGGTATGGCTAAGAAGCTGCAGGAGGAATCAAAACAAAACTTCTGTTCAAACTTGTCAGCAGTGAGCCTGCAGCTGTGGTGAGGAGCAGGTCACTGATGGAGGTGGTACTTAGGTGACACGGTGGATGCATCACACAGGTGCTCATATGCAAGGCTGGCATTTCTCTTCTGCCCCTATACAAGTCCCAGCAACTTGAAAAGCAAAAAATAAAAAGCAGTTTCTTATCTCAGCTTTTCTTCTCCCCTTTCTTCCCCTCAGCCTACCAACCAGTGATGAAATGCAATCTAAATTTGTTTTAAGTATTCACACATGTGGAAAAAAAAATCCTGGTTTTTGACTGATGACCTAGTTTCAACAGCAAAAGAAAACTAAGCCACAGTTCTCAAGTAAGAAGTGTAGCAGTAGTTGTTTTGGGGTTTTTTATTTCTGTTTTACTGAAATATTTAAACATGCTGTCTCTAAGCTGTCGATAACAAGAACATTTGAAAGTTAACTTCCTACTGTAAAATAAAATTAGGGACATCCCAAGTTTTTGGCAGTTTCTGTGGCAACACTGTTGCCTGGCAGCAGCAGGTAGGTAGAGCAATACTTGTTAGGCAGGACCAGAGGGAAGGGGAATATTATGAGTAGGATTTCCCTTGTTATCTCTCTTCTCATGCTTCACAAAGTGGTTGTTGTAAGTCTACTAAGCCAATGGATTCCTGCGCAAAAGCACTGAGGGACTGGAAAGCTTAAGCTGTTCCTGCACTCTCAAGAGTTTAAGTGCTTTAGGCAAGGAAAATAGGGGAAAGAGTATGTGTTTGCTATGTACTGATATTTTCAGTTGTTCTCAGTTAGGTTCCAGACTAACAAAGTGGTTAAACTTGGGAGATTTAAGCCCGTGAGCTTTCCTAGTGAATTCACATGGGGCTGTTTAATATGAATCTCAGAGAGAAATCTTTTGAATTGTACAGCTCTTATAAAGGAAAATTAATTTCTCACTCAGTCATACAAAGGATACGTGCTTGCTAAAACACAACTTTATTACAAGTCTTCTGTGCTTTTCTTCTTTTTAAAGCTGCTGCACTTTGACCCCCTTTTGTGAATGTGTTGTAGGGTTTAATTGCACAAGGAACTATTTGTTCTGCAGGATTCCTCTTTCATTTAGTGCAGAAATTGTGCGAAGTATAAGGCCGAGGGTTAGAAGAAAAAGACTGCTGCCTTTAAGACACGAATTGGCACACGGCATAAGTGCGGGTTTTGGTATCCAGCTGCCATTTACTTTAAGCAGTAATTCACCTAAAGACTTCTGCCTAAATATAAAACTTGGAAATGTTAAAGAACAAGAAAGAAAATAAAGCAATTGAAAAGAAAAATGATTGCTAAGTAGTTCATTCACTGTCCTGGTGCATAGGCTTGATTTTCAATACTGAAGCAAAGTAATATTGAAAATAAAGATATATTTAGGAAAGCTGCATGTGACAAGCTTTTACAAATCCTTTTTATTCTAATATGTAGTAATGTGTGTAGGTATCTTTTTTGGTTATTTTTTCTAGATTAACTCCAGAAAGTCCTTTGAAAGAGTCATAAAAGCCTTGCAGCTGATATTTTTAAATACTTGCTTGCTATGATGTTTTGTCCTAATAGTGGTGGTATATTAAAATAAGCATGTTGTTAATTGTTGTGTTATGACCAGTGACAAACTCTGAATAATGTAGCATTTCAATAAGTAGTAGGCGCCTCCTGTACATAGATGCTGTGGTGCTGAGAGCTGGAAGAAGGCATTTTGGCAGCAGCTGCAGGTAGAACTGGTACACGACCATTCTTTACGAGTGCATCCCACTCTTTCCCAGTGCACCTGTGCTGAGCTCCTTTTCCTTGAACAAGGGATCAATGCAAAATAATTGCTTAATATAGGTCTTCTTAGAACAGATTGTAAATACGGAGTATGCAGCTCAACAGGGTTTGTGAAAAGAAGCACAGAGCTGTATTCCAAAAGCAAACACAGGTTTGTGGTCCTGTTTTAGGATGTTATCCACACATGGGTAGTGCTTGGTTTGTAAACTGTCCCGTTGGATTGCATGAGCATTTCTTCCAGGCTTAAAGATAAACACTAGCTCATGCACCTTGTGTGAAATGAGACCTAGATCACAAATGGCTATGCTTGTATCGTTATAAAATGTGCCTTTGGAAACAGAAGGTAAGGGATAGAAGCTTTCATTTGCTTAATGCAGAAATGGCAATATCTTCCTCCTGAACGTGTAGAAGGAGGAAGCATGCACAGAGGAATTTTTTTTTAAACAGTTGTAGTATTTTTCATAGAAAACAGTGCAAAACATTTTAAAATCTAACATTGGTAGAAGAAAATTGCTAAGATTTTATTGGAGATTTCTTTCTTGCTTTGCAGTAGTAGTATGTGTCTCCTGCAGTGATCATACTTGCCTTTAGAGATCTGAAAATCAGCATGCGGTACCAGCCATGGATCACTCTCCATTTTAACTGTCTCTTCAAAGTCAAAACAAATTAGCGGTCTTTTCTCTGCTCAATATGTTAAGATCTTCCTAATTTGCTATTTTGAGACAAATATTTGTTGAAAATCGTGCCAAGGACTTTAGAAACTAAGTGGGGATTTGCATACCTATTGCAGATCTCAGCCATCGGGTTGCTCCCCTCAGCTGTGCAAGCCTGTGCAGTTCGCTGGTGCAGTGCAGCAGATATTCTGTGTGGAGAAAAGTCTGTTGTTATAAGGATGCTCTCGGTATTTGATTGGAGTCTTACAAGTCTAGAGCACTTTTTGACAGTCTCTTGCAAGCACAAATTATGCTGTCGTTACCTGTATCTAAGACAGGAGAGGCTGAGCAGAAATTGCTGCAGCAGTGATGTGTGATGGGTCATGCAGGATCTGTGATAGATGAGAAACAGGCTGTGCCATTAGTGATTTTTGTCTTTGCAGAGGGAACCAGCCTCAGCTGTTCTGCACAAATTGCCACAGATCTGGGTTTAGAAAAACCTTTTACAGAATTTCACTGCAGATTTACCTTTCTGTCAGTGAATTATGCCCATTTCAGTTGAATGCAATGCTCCTAATAACATGACAATTAATTTTAAATTGCAAAAATCTTCACTTGGTTACCAAGACCTTGAAAATGAGCTTCTTCTATTGCTCCCTGTGGAACTTAGGAAAAGACATAATTTAAAGCACTCTGTATGACTTCTGATCTCTTTTTCTTTTGTACAGAATTTCATTTTATAAGTGGGTTTGGATTTAAAAAAAAGTGAGAGTAGTTTTACTAAATAGTTTACCGTATCTTTAAACCTGTGTTGCTAGAAGTTAATACTGCATAATAATCTCCTCCTGTAGTGCTATGGAAGATATTGCAAGACAGCTGTGTTTCTCAAGTGGCATATTATTATTTTTGCATATCATGATATTTGAGTCTTACTGTTATTTTGAGCAATTAAAGATTAGGGAGGAAAGGCTAATGGAAACAAACATTATAGGTGTTGCTGAACTGGGTGTTGAAGCACTTGTCTGTATCGCTCTGGCCAGAATTAAAAAAAGGTTGTGATAAAAAGTGAATGATATACTTTATATGTTGCACATCAATGTATAAGGAAGGCTTTATTACTATTTTTCTTTATTGGAACCAAGGACCAATAAAAAACATAGATCCAGAAGGATTGGAATCTTATATAGGAGAGGTCATCGTGCTTGGATCCATGTGCAGGATTTTCTGCAGTGAAATCCAAAAACCTGCAGCTGTTAACTTTGCTGATACAGGTCTGTTATGTATCAGTCACCGGTTGTGTTCAGTTCATTGTATTTTTGGTGGGATCTGGAAATGTTTCCCAGGTTCATGTCCTGGGAATGCCTTGTGCGTGGTAGCTGTGGGACGTACTCCAGGAGCTGGCCTGTTGTGGGACGACCCTGCCCATGGCAGAGGGGTTGAAATTGGATAGTCTTTAAGGTCCCTTCCAATCCAAACTATTCTATGACTCTGATTCTGTCCCCCTGTCCTGGCCCAAGACTGCCTCCTTTCCTTGGGAACCAGCTGTGGCAAATGCCAAGCAGGTTTTCGGCAGGGTGGCCTGTGGATCCTGTGGGTAGCTGGAATTACTGGCAGTCACGCAACTTATCCCCAGCTCTCAGCATAGCTGCAGCAAATTCAAATTAAGCCTCAGTTTAGGTGACCACCTCTGCTTATTTTTAAAGGCTGCTTTTATTTCTTTCAATAAGAAAGGTTACGCTTACCTTTCCTGCATTTTAAAGGATTTGTCCTGAAAGTAATGGGAAAGCTAAATCAATTAATCACATATTGCTTTAGAGCAAAACTGAACAATGCTTGCTTTAACTCTTTCTCTAACTCTTTGTCTCCGAGTGAGAGGCTTTCTAGACCACTCTGAAAACCCTCACTTGGGGACATGAACCCTGAGAGGGGGGAGGCCTGTGGCTGGGCTGGGCGTTTCAGGTACTGTCCTACTGGTTGTCCCTGGAGCTGCCAAGGGCATTGAGGAAAGGCTTCAGCACTGGCTGAGCAGGAAGGAGGAGTGGGTGTCTCTTGAGCTTCAGGCAAGGATTTTTTAAGAGCTTGTGGGAGGAAACCTGAAGGATGGCTCAATGTAGTTGGCAGTCAGTGGTGCTACTACCATTTGTGGCCAAAAGAACTTGGCCAAAATGAGATAAATTATTGATGGTGGCTGAGAGGAGAGTTTTGATTTACTGCCTCTCCCAGAGGCCAGACTGTGTCTGAGCCATCTCTGTATGGCTTTTTAGTTTCCTGGACTACCTCATTAGTTGAGGTAAATTTCTGTGTACTATACCTCAAGCAGCACAAATTCTTGTTTTTGTAGAAACTTTAAAGCCAAAAGATTCTGAATTTCCTTAGAAGCCTTGAACCACAATGATTTGAGCTGTCACTGAAATATAGGAATGTAAACTTGTGATGTTTTCCCATTATCTATCTAGTAAACTTTAGGTATCCTCTATGTTTGATCTCTTGTGTACAACCAATTTGATCCCACAGCTGTACTGTGAGTTAAATCACAGTCCTTGGGGCTCAGCATTCAACTGTCTTGTCCCCTGCAGATAGGAAGCAAGTGGGATGCTTTATTCCATTATGATCTGAGAGGAAGAATTTACATCTAATTCAGTTGAGGTGTGTGCCTGGGTGCATCAGGACTGTGATGGTAGCTGGAGGGGTTGTGTCCCATTGACAAGCAGAAGTGCATTCACTGAGAAGAAAATTCTGTTTGCCTTCCAAAATAAGTAAAGTTTTTGCCTGTGTATGTAAATATAATAGTTGTCATGAGATTTTCTGTCAGTTGCTCTAGGTATGCTTTCAGCTGTGAAAACGCCTACAACTGGAACAGATCACAAAGTTATCCTGGCACAGCATCTGAGAGTAGAACTCAAGTATTTCCTTGTTATAGTTGCAAAGAAATGTGGAAATAATAAGGCAGCTGTTGTAAGAGGCAGAAAGGGTGTACTGTCTGTAGGCAGTCCTGTAGACCTCGTAATAGTGGCATGAGTTAAAATAGCTTTGTTTTCTGGGATTCATCCCTTGCAATGTGCTGTATTTGGACAGAATCAAGTCTTTAAACATTGCCATCAAATGAGCAAAAGAAAACTTTAACCGAAAAGGTCCATATTTGGGGTAGCCTCGGCTTAAGTGTATCAATGGAAATATCAAAGACTTCTGACAGTGGTTTATTTTTATATATTTAGAAAGGAGATTGTGGAATGACCTTGCTGCCCATTTTCCTCATTGTCATTTGACTTTGGGTTTTATCTAGCAAAACATTTCCCTTGGTGTTTTTTTCCTTAGGTGCTAAAAAAATTCCCCACATTTGAGATGGCATTTTGATTGCCTATTCGTTATGTGTTGTAGTGTGTCCACTGCAGATGTTATCTCCTTACTGCTAAGCTCAAAGATGTTCACCTTGTTTCAGCCATTTCAAATTACTTTTTTTGCACTTTAGGAGAGATTGACAAACTTATTTATGAGTGAGGGGGAAAAGGATTTCACAGACCAGGTTAGTTATACCAGAAGTTTTTATTATGATATTTTAACAGGAGAACAAAACTGCATTGCTGGACTTACTGAGTTAGCTCATTTATTGAAGAGTAAGTCACAACAAAGAACTGATGTTGGCTTCTTCAGAGAGTAAGGTAAATCCTATATAACAACACTTCATGGTGTGCAAAAAATGAAGTGGATATTTCTGTAATGCACATTTCTTTTGATGAGTAATACTCAAACTGAATTTTGACTTCAACAAAGTTACTTCAGCCCAAACCAGTGGGGACTTTTTTTTATGAGGAAACAAATCAATTTCTCTGAAATTTTACAAAAGGTAAGGTAATGATTCTCTGTATGAATAAGAAACTGCAAGATTCAGTCATGTTATAAAATTTTAGTGTTTACAAATTTTGGGGGTTTTTTAATAATGCATAATATGTATTTTAATTTGTATCAGAAATGCAACAACAGAGAGAACATTATTCCTATATAAAAAGAGGCTTAGATTGCAGAAACCTTTCCTATGAAGAATTGATTATTGAAGCTAAGCTTCAAGTTACATTTAATTTCAGTTTTGTATATACTTAGTGCTTTGAATGTGTTTTAAAAAATAAATATATTGAAATACATTGGAGCTCATAATAAATGTCATTCTAAATAATAAACTCAAGCTTATAAACTAGTGCCGTATTTTAAGTTAGTGGAAGTGTACTCCCAATGTGAAAATATGCTAATGAAAGTGCTGCTTGTGTATAGTATTCGTTGAAATAATTAACAACTTTGTCCAAATGGTCTGAAATGACAAAACTGAGAAAATTATATGCTACTTTTCCCTAAAATCTATCCTTGATAAAATTGGTGTTGTCCTTTATCTTTCCTGTGATCATCCTGTATTTTTGTTCCTACGGGGTACTGATGCAACTTCCGTGCAAAATGCAACATTTCCAGTTGAGGTAAAGAGGAGCTCTCCATTCACTCTCTCTAGCAGTGAGGTTTAATGCTATTTTCAGTTCAGTGCCCAGAAAATGAAAGTTTAGGAAAGGATGTGTAATTAAGCTGGCTCAATGTCAGTCCTGGCCAAATTCCAGTGTGGATAGTTATATACTCCCTCCACCAAGCTCCTTGTACAATGTCTGTTGTTTGTGGATAAGGAGGTTTAGAATATGTCTCTGCTGAGCAGGCAAAAGTGGGAGTTTCTCTTGCATCCTGAACCTTCTCTGTTATGTCCCTAGATATCTTCTTGGAAGAGAAGCAGTGAGCAGGAAAATAAACAGAAATTCTTGGAATGTCCAGTGCCTTTCAAGAAGCTTATTTACGATGTATAAAATGTATAATATTAACCATCTGTAGGATGGACTTTATGAAACTTGTGTCTCATGTCCAAGAGAATGAAGCACTCTTGGTAGGGACTTACATCAGGAGAAATTCAGGTAAACCCTGTGGAAGTTTCCTGTGATCTGCTTGTTCAGATGGGGCGACATGACAGCTCGGTACTTGTCTTACTTGGGACGTTATGCTTGCTCCTTTACTTATGCAGTAAGATTTGAAAAGCAGATAAAATATCTACAACCCAATTCTGTCTACTCTGCAGATTTCCATGGGATTTCAGGACTTAATAGTGATTTTGGCAGGGTTGTGTGTGCAGCATTTCAGAGAGCGACCTGGCTACATGTGTTTCCATAGCCAGATGCTGAGGAACTGATTACTTACATGGAATGTGAAGCAGTTCTGTGAATAAGTTTATAAAAAATATGTATTGCTTATGTATGCTGAGTTCTTAAATCTGGAGTAACCTATTTTCAGGCTTTTTATTGTTGTGTTCCAAGTGTAATAAGCTTTATTAAAATTTCACTCATAATCCTATACACATTTTGTGGCACAAGCTGCATTCATTGACCTGGATAGGTTTTTATATGCATTTGTTACAAACTTGTGAATATGAAATACAGCTAAAACAATTTTAAACAGATGATTGCTGTTATCTGAGCATTCGTTTTCCAAATGGTAAGAGGAAAAAAGAAAGGAGAGTTGGAAAATAATTTGCTTCAGCTCTTTCACCCCTGCAAGCTTTTTACACACTCCTAAAAGCCTGTGCTTAGTGAAGATTATGCTGTTTTTTTTCTTTCAAAGGAAAAACAATCAGCAACTATCATCAAATGTGTCTAACAACCTCTGACTTAATTCTGTGGGCTCAGCTATCATGAAAATATTTACTTGGCATGGAGATATTTCTCAGGAATGGTGATTCTTAAGCCTCCCAAGAAGACTGATATTAGATGAAAGTGTCTACCTTTTCCATGCCAAATGTGGGTAAAAGTTTCATTAATGTTTGTATATTAAAGACAAAAGGTAGAATTTTAGAAATGGGAATTCTTTCAGGTATACCTCAACGATTATAAATATGAGCATGCATCAGCAGCCTTTTTTCTCTGGCAGAGTTTTTCTAGCCAACATTCCTTAAAAATTGAAATCTTTTGATTAACAATGCTGACTCACTGTCCTTCTGGCTGCACAATTTGATCAATGATTTTTGTAACTTGTGGTATGTTGGTGTTAACAAAGGGAAGTACTGCATGATTCACATGCTTGGGTTTTTGGAGGCATCTGCAGCTGCCTGTTGTCAGGTATAGGAGAGAGGACTCAACCTATCCTTGAAGTGACCAAGTATGATTGCCCTGGTCCTGCCTGGACTGCTTGCAAGATAGTTTTTACTGAGTGAAAAAGGTTGTGTTTGTGTCATGTTTTTAGGTTTTGTGTGGGTTTTTTTGTTGTTTTTTTTTTTAACATCTGCTCAGGAATCTAGTACACAAAACACTTCTACTGTTTGAAAGTAGATTTTAGTGTTTGTGTCTGCTCCTAAGTGTGCACTGAATTGTAAGTCTTGTAGTTCTTGGTGTTGGCATAAAATGTTCTGCTTGAAGCCGCTGAGAAAGTGTTTCCCTATTCCTGAAGTGAAGTATGTTCCACCGTGCAAAGGTGGGGTGGCATGTGGAGCACCGGCACATGCAGATATGAATGGCTCTGGGTCATGCCTGGAGGAGGGAACATGGGGAAATGCTGATAGTGCCACTGATATTTTTTTGCCTAACGATGTGATTATTCTCTACTGCTTTTATTGCTGTGTTAACTGAAGTTGTAAAGCTTTGACAGTTTAGCTTGCCTTGCAACTTAAAGTTACAATTTTCTTTAATATAAAGTGGTGGTCATGCAGAACTTAAATGGTGAGACTGTTTTGTAGTTACATCTTTAAACAAATACATGTTATGTATGTGTTGTCTTGTGTGCCATAAACAAAGCTGTTTTAAGTTCCTTTTGTTATTGATGTTGGAATCTTGCTTGTTCCAAACAACTAGTTTTTTAGTGTTTCAGGTGATGTTTAAAAGTCTAAAATAGTTAAAACATTGTTTTTAAATGACAAGATGACAGAATAAAATAAATAGCTGCAGAAATACCACTAATATGAAGGAGCAGAGCTAAAAAACCTGATCCATAGCAGAGCCTCTTCCCTTGTATATGTGGGTATGTAAGCTCCAGCATGTTCCTCTTCCTGTTGCGTTCCTAGGCAGTAATCCTCCTGGAACTAGTATGTGGTGTTTCTTACTTTGCTTTAAATAACAGAGACAGAAATGTAGCTCCAGGCTCCAGGCAGTGTTACAGGTAACTGAAAGGAGATTTGTCCAGAAAGAAATACCTGTTTAAGAATGTAGCAAAACTTGTCTGTAACAAGCAGATAAACCCTGTAACATGAATTAAAAAAAAATAAAGAGTAAAGTGGGTCAGATGCATGGCATAATTTTGAGATAAACTGTTGATAAGCCACTGATGGAAATATTTTGGTTTTTGAAACAGTTATAAGAGTGTGGTTGACCCTAAGGAGAGCCTGAGATGGCTCCACATTTGAGGTCTAAATTCTGGTGTCATGGCTGGTTGTCCTCTGGAGAGCCTTGGGTGAGGTGTGCATTGGCTTGTTGTTCCTTAAAATGTAGGGGCAGCTGATGAACTAGAAAATCTTTCTACCTCATTGTAACATGAGCAAGGACAAGTTAAAAAGTTTTTATTTCTGGAGTTGGGCTGAGGTGGAGGGTGCAGCAAGAAAATTTCCTTTAATAACGTAAGAGAGAGCGATGTTTTTTTTCTGAATGAGCTGAACATGCTTTCATCTTACACACGTTCCTTGCAGAATCTCACAACCTGCACAGAGATTTGAAAACCTTTGGGCTGAGTTTGCCCACAGATCGCAAGCAGTGACTATCTACATGGTGGGTAGCAACTGGAGGGCATAACATACAAAACCTGCTTGCCAGCTAGATGCAAAAGATGCCATAGCAGTGTTAATGGCTAAATTAAAAAGCAAAAATTTCAGCTCTACCTTTGCCTTACAGCTGAAAACAGCTCTTGAGGCTGCAGGATAGTCATTTCAGCCTGCCCATAGGATTATGGAATAGTTGTTTCTGATCTTCATCCTCTTCTACCTACAGAAAACTAACTTCAGCTCTGGAGTCATGTTCAGCTCCTTAAGTTTAGCTCTTAATGTCTAAATTAGACCTGCCCAGGGTGTTTGAGAGGTCAGTGCTCTTGGAACCTGAAGTGGAGACTTGTTTGGAGAGAGTCAAGGAGAGCTGGAACACTGTCAGATTGTGCTGGGAAAAGCTGCTCCATGTGGGATGTCTTCAAGGAACAATTAGGAAAATAACAGTCACTGTCAGCTGATTGAGCAGAGCAGTGAGTGGATGATAAATACAAAAATCTGCTTTGTGTTCCAGCATTTCAAGATGTAAAGCTTTTCCATGAGAAGTTTGCGCGGAGAATGGTTATTTTAAACAGCCATTCTTCTAAACAGCTTGTAGCTAGATTTTAGATTTTAATGTTGATTAGTTGGAGATAATCTCTTGTGGTTTTGTGTTGTGGTTTGTTTTGTTTTGTTTTTTTCAGTAGTATGTATTTTTACAACCATAGCAAAACTTCTGTCCTGTCAAAAGGGTGGGCAAACATCTAGATTTTGCTCCTTCTTCCCTTTCTGTGGTTGCTTGATAGGGAAGGTGGTGCAATTTGCAAACAAAACCTGTGTTTTAAGGCATGCTAAAATCCCATTGAGTTTAGAGGTGCTGTTCCAGGATTGACTGAGAGCAGACACAAAATTAGGCACTACAGCTTTCAATCCTTCTCCAAGAAATGTTGGTTTCACATTTGCCTTAAATGGCAAATGACCTGTGAAGTTTTTTTTGGTAAGCAATTAGACCTTGCAGTAAATTTAAAGTACGTTTTAGTCCACTCAGCATCATGTTCTTGCCTCTCAAATCATTGATTTTTTGACCAATTCTGTTTATCATCCTGAGATTAGATTTGGCAAGGAACTTTTATAACCTATCACCATGAAAAATTATTTCCAACATATTATTCATTAAACTGTTCTTCGGTATTCAGCTATCACTGGGAATACAGTTTTCTGCTGAAGAACTGAGAAGAATTGCAGTGAAACAGTCTGTCAGTAGTTCTGTGTACCTTGCAGTATTGGGGTATACAAGTTCATAGAATCATAGAATAACCAGGTTGGAAGAGACCCACCAGATCATCGAGTCCAACCATTCTTATCAAATACTAAACCATTTCTATTTGTTTAGCAGTGTATGAACAGAAAATATTAGTTCTCTCCTTGCTAGCTTGATGACAATTATGCAACACAAACTGATGACAGGAAAGGATAGAAAGAATTTACTTTTAAACTTCAGTCAGATGAAAGCAAAGCTTCAGTCTAATGAAAGCAGAACTGATATTTTCCCTATATTTCAGGGATATTTTCATATCTCTTAGTTCCAAAGTGCTCTCTGTTTTATTAGAGAAAGGATCTAGTTTCAGATTGAAAAAATACCATATAGCATCCATCTACAAAGCCTTTAATTCAGATGGATCTTGGAGACTCTTAACAGTGTATTGCACAAACTACCTAACTTTATTTCGGTATTGCAAATCACTGAATGTAATCTGCCCATCAAGAGTGTGTGCACTGATCCTGCAAAAGGTAAACCCAGGAAACAGGAAAATAATGCAACATTCACTTTAAGCTGCTATGGAAATTAGAGCAGACAGCTTGTTCTGAGAAATTAATTTTGAATAAAGGCTAATCTACCACCTACCTCTGTGGTTTCTGGAGAGAGGTGCTGCTTCTGTTAGCAGCTCTAAGCGGGGTCCCCATGTAGGTATTATGAAATGCTGTGTGGAAGGAACCCAGGACCCTCTCCTTTAACTGTACGAGAAACCTAATAAGAGCAAATTCCCGTACCTGTGATTATTCTAAATAAATACCTACAGTTAATTGTGTAATAAATTCGTCTACTCTGTCAGCATGAATCTTTTGCACTGGGCCATTAACAAAGAGATTGGGATTTAGTTGCACTAATAACACAGAGGAGCTTGTGCCTACAAAACCTCTTTCTGTTGTTGCCACCAAAGAGTAAAATTGCAGAGGAACAAGTTGGTTTTCAAGTTGGCTGGCTGTATGTGTGCTTGAGAAACAACATTATATTTTTGAGAGACAGTGTTTCCTCGGTAAAAATTGTGAGTCTGCTAAAATCAGAATGAAATGTTCATGTTTCCATATCAGGAGCAAGCAAAGCATTTAAAGCATCGGTGACATTAGCATTTCAAAGTATAGAGAAAGATATGGAAAACTAACTCTCAATATCTTTTCAGGAGAATGATAGCATCACAAATCCTTGC
Source organism: Piaya cayana (assembly GCA_013389865.1). Lineage (NCBI taxonomy): Eukaryota > Metazoa > Chordata > Aves > Cuculiformes > Coccyzidae > Piaya > Piaya cayana. The sequence continues at coordinate 71,875 of WAAB01023931.1, read as the reverse complement.
GGGAAATTCAGTGTTTCCTCTTTCCAACAACCAGTGAGAAGACATGCAGGTCACAGAAATGCTGCTGCTTCATGCAACTGGTTGTAGGGTGCCCTGGCAGGAAGGGAGCCCAAGAGGAGAGAAAACCCCTTCTAGGATACAGCCTTTGAACCCCCAGGGCTTTTGCATGCCATTTTTGTGCCACAGCAGGTGCCATCCCAGGCATGGTTTGTGGGTCAAACAGGAGGCAAGCACCTGCGCCCTGCCATGGGAGTGCCTGGGTGCCCAGCTTTTGCAAGCTGCCTTACTCAGTGCTGGCCTTTGTTTAACAAAGCTCTCCCATAGCAAACCAAGGCTGTGAGCCCAGATTGAATTTCAACTTGGTGATACCCTTTCTCCTCCTCTTACTCCCCAGGTTATTGAATTTGTGCATCTGGAACACGCAGCAAACCTCTAGCGGGTGAGTTCCAAGCCATGGTTACACAACAGCATTGTCCCCAGAGCTGTCAGGATCTGGCATGCCTGGGCAGTTGTGGCTGTCTGTGAGGAGCTGCAGTCAGGTTGCATGTTCTGTGGCCTGTGTCAAACCCAGTCGACTGTGCTCTGTGCCACTGGGTTAGGCAGAGTTGAAGCTGCTGGTGGGGAAGGACAGTGCAGGAATGGGAAGTATGGGCAGCAAGATTGAATAAGGATCATCCAGGGAGGAGAGGAAGGAATCTGCTCTGGAGTTCAGATATGGTACCGATGCTCTGCCCAACCCTCCCAAAAGAGTGCTGAGACTGCTCGGCAGCATGCCCACCCTGCAGGCAGGCTGGCAGCCACTGCTCCTGCAACACAGCAGGCAGCCACCTGTGGTGTCAGCTCCTGCCTGAAGCTGTCTTCATACAGAGAATCAATATTGCTTTCATCAAACAGTAAGGGAAAATCTGCTTGATCCATCTTGTGATCAAGTAATTAAGCCATACATCTCTGAAACTTACAGGAGAAGGAAACCAGAGCTCATTCAGTCAAACCAGAAGACATATCCAGAGAAGAGGGAATTCACTTAAAGAGAATTTTCTGTTTAGTAAGAATTACCATTGCAAACCATTTTTTGTTTCAGTAATTATTTCACCTGACATTTTGCTACTCTCTGTGTGTATGTGTAAGTATACACACACATAAAAGTAAATCAGGAAAATCATACTGTTCATTTGGGCTATTTCTTTATATACATGACGTGGTAACAGTTTCTCTCATACTGTTGTAGCTTGGGAGTGATCCATGGGTGGGGTTTTCCAGAGAGCAGCACTTACACATGAAGAACTGGTGCAGCTCTGCTGTTGTCCATCATGCAAGTGATGCATGTCACCAGACTAATCTAGGAAAACAATTTTGTGCATCCCTTTATAGCTGGGGGGAATGGGATTTCGTTCTAACCTTGATGCCTGACTGAAGCTTGTTTGTGAACATCTGAGAGCTCCAGGCATGGGAGAATTGGCACCTGTGCTTAAAACCTGCTGATAGCTGTTGTTTGTTTAGCTGTTGTCTGAGTGTGTGAATGTAGAGCTGTTTGCATTGCAGAGATGGCTGAAGGAAACAAACTGAAGTATGTAAAGAAATCAGACATCAGGGCTGAGACTATTAATTTTTCACAAGTGTTCAGCTCAAGTGTTGCAATGGGGTATTTCTTGTGTGCATTTATGTTCCAGTTACAGTAATGTAACTGGTATTGTAAGGGCTAATATTCAAGTGCAGTTTTCTGTGAATACCATAGCTTCTGTGGTGGAAAGGTTTTACTGGGCAGTGTATTTAAGTAGTTACCATTTCACCTCCTATTTAAATCCTACATAGAATAAACCCCTATAAGTTTTTTTAGGGTAGCAGTGTTACCAAACGCTTCTGGAAAGCTTAACCACTAACTGCCTGCCTTTGATATACCAAGGGGAATGTGATCAGGGAGCAGTGTCTTGAGTTGAAACAAATACGCTTAATAGAAAACTTGAAATGCAACAAAGGTTTTGCGGTTTTAAACAGTTTTTTTTCTTCACGTAAAAGTGTTTACATTCCCTGGAAGAGTGAAATGCATTTAACAAACAATGTTTCTCTTTTCTCTTAGTTTACGGAAGTCTGTGGAGCCAAGCGTGTGGGTTATTTTGGTCCTGCTCAATTTTATATTGCTTTGAAGTTAATTGCGGCAGCACAGTCAGGGTTCCCAGTAAGGACTGAGAGCATTAAGAATGGTAAGTAGCAAATTTTGCTTACAGCACTATGCACTTGTTTTTCAGTTTCTTTAGTGCTTGTCAGCTCTCTGTGGTGGCAAACTTTTAATGTATCTATGAAACAATTGTGTTGTGGAGAGCAAAGAAAGAGTAGGAGGTAATGCTTACATTCTCTAAGTGACTAGCAGAAAATTGCAGTGAATTACATGTATGGCAAAGCTGAGATGACATTCCCCCTCTGGAAAAGGCATTATCAAAGGAATGGCATGAATGATAATTTATCAGTCCTGGAGAGGCATTCCTCTCTCAGCATCAGCCTCTAATCTTGACAGCTGTCTGGAGTGGGAGCTGCTTTGAGTGGAGGTGTTTTAGGGGGGTATGGGCAGGTCAGGGGGTCCCCCGTGGAGGGCAACTTATAATGATCATCTATATTAGCAAATAATCCCGCTGAAATAAATGGGCAATGGTGACAACACGGTAATGCTTCTTAATAGTAGGTATGAAAACGCCTCTTAGGTGTAATTTAAAACAACTTTGGTCTTGCCAATGAATTGACAGTAATAGTAAATGTACCACTTCTAAGGGAGAAAAGTGCTTCTTAAGAGTCTTATAAAACTCAAGTGATGAGAAAGTAGGTCCCTTTTTCCTGTGAGACCTTAATAGTGACTAAATTAAAGAAACTTGACATTCTTGCCTTGGTGATGCATGTTCTGCCTTGCTGGGCTCGGGCTTCAAAATGTATGGCTTTTCACCTGGGCTTGAGCCTGAACAGGTTTGAACTCTTAGCTCCTGTATCCCAGACAGGCTTTTGAACCGTGCTGTGAAGCTGTGCTCTGGGCAAGAGTGCTTGCCACTGTATCACTGAAGGCAGTGGTGCAACCACCCACGAGATCAGAGGGGAGGTAGGAAGGGCAAGACCTACCAATAGCATTGCATTAGGTCACTAGTCCCAGTGCAGTTTCTACTCTGCTGTCCCTGCTGCAGGCAACTAAATGTATAATTCACCGATGTAGAAAGGCACAGGGAAGGGGTCCCCAGGGCTGCTCCATGCTTGGTGTGGGTGTAAGCTGGGCTGGCAAGCACATGCAGACCTGTGTGAGCCGAGCTCTTAGGTTGCAGAGCTCCCAAGAGGAGGGGATCAGCTGTAATTGGCATGGTTCCATTCAGTTTCATGCCGGTAGGGGAGTTTAAACCAGAGGTTAAGTGAGACAGCCTGGATTTGTCTGTCAGTTTTCATTACAGACAGCTTGTGTGCTGTTTCTTGCATTACTGTCCTTTTCAGGATGGATAATTTGGAATTAACCCCAAACCAAAACCCAACAAAACCCAATAAACTAAATTAGAAACCTAAACTAAATGAGATTTAGTGTGTATGTTTTACTAGTCCAACATCTGCGGATAATCAACAAATTTGGGTGAAGCAGGATGCTTGTAGTGCATGCATTGGTATCCTATGTACTTACTGTTACTGAAGCACTTCTAGTGCTAATTACATTTTCTCTTGAAATGTATGAGTGCCTTCAGAGTAGGGTGAGTAACATGCACCGAACTCCAGTCAATTTCTTTTTCTTCCTGGTAGTAGCTGTAGGTGTAAATGATTGTAGGATCCATCTATGGCTTTGCTCGGTTTGGAGCCTGTAGTTAATTTTAACTGCATTGATCTTCTGGGGTGACAAAAATAAATGGTGTTTCTTCAAAATAATTGTGAATTGTCTTAAAGAGTGACTAAGTGTCACTGTTCTCTGCAGAACAGATGCAACATGGGACCTTTTGACATGGTTGTCTCAACAGGCCTCGGCGTGATCTCTGAACCCCACCATTTTTAATTTGCTCTTTTTTATGATGGCACTATTGAGGATACTGTGATCCTGACTGATTAATTCATCAGTCCTACAGCTTCTGTAGGAAACTATTCTTTTCATTACAGACAACATTCTGAAGGCAGGAAATGAGTTTGCTGCTTGCTTTAATAATGTGCACAAGGCTTATTTCTTTCTCTTTGTATGGAGAGATTTTACATTAAGCTAGTGAATCTAGCTTTCTGTAATGTTCACATTTTTGTTAAGACATAAAAAAATCACATGAGTTCCACACTTGGAAATGTTACAAATTACAAATAGTGCTTTTTAATAGAAAAAGTTTTCATTGGTTGTACAAGACAACACTGCTTAAAGTTCTTTTAATGTTTTATAGTCTCAATTGAATTTTTCTCTCTTTTAATGAAGAATTGCCTCTGCTGCAGTTTATGGTGCTGAAAAATGACAGTGAAGTACATTACGGGACTCCAGCAGAACTCCATGGAGTTAAATTTCAGGTTCCACATGCAACTTTGGAAAAAAATTCCTACAAAAGAACAGATGAAGGGGACAAACAGGTAATAGGCTTGTCTCCTTCAGGCTAATACGGTGTTATGCATCCTTCTTTTGGGTGCAGTCCTGTAAATGACTATAGTCACATGGGCTTACTCAGCTTTGCAGTACTAGACAGGAAAGGAACCCCTGATGTGCAAGTAATCCTTATCAGGGCTGTGCTCTGGTTTTGCTGCATCCCAGTTGCATCTCTGAAGGGAATTTCTCAATGTAAGCATGTATAAAGCTGTCAGCCCTGTAATATTCTATATAAATTCTTCCAGTATTTTCCTCCTACTTAGTCCAACACTGTTTCTTGGAGAAGACTAGAGGAGGAGCAGCAAATAAAAAGACCAGGGAAGTGAATGATTTCTTATGGCCAGTATGATCCTTAGTAACAGAATCACTAGGTTGGAAAAGACCCACAGGATCATCTAGTCCAACCATAATATTTCTGTCGCTACAGAAATATTTGATTGGAGAAGAGGGATTCAATCACGAGCCACTGTTTCTGGGTGGGATAAGGCCATCAGATTTTCTTTCATTCTAATGTCCCCCAGGAGTAGTCCAGAAAAATCTGCACTTCTTTTGTCCTCACTGGAACATCTTCTCAGTGACTGTTGTTCTGAGTTGCCAATTTAATGAAGCTGTCTAAGGGAAATCTGTTTAGCCTGTGTTTTGGGAGTTGAGAGCACTTGTTCAGATATAAGGAGCTTCATGGAGAAATCTTGATTTGAATAATTTTCCCCAGGCCTGACACCTTCTCTTCTGATACCATATCAGGTCATGTTGTAAATGCCTGGTGGCATGTGCTTTATCTTCCCATGATGTGCACATACATTTATCACACAGAGTGATGGTTTGAGTAATGATGTTCCCAGCCTGAGGTCAGCCAACAGGAATGAGCTGATGATGAGGTACATGGGTGGAATAACAGGATGAGGAAGAACAGTGTGTATGCCTATCTGCCTGTGTGTACTGACTCTAAAGCAGAACGCTACCCTCAATCCCCTACCTCAGTCCAGGTTGTCTGTGTTGTGTTATGTTTTCCTCTTTATACAGTAAATTCTTTCAGGATCACAGCCTCCTCTTAAACAATCTGTATGTAAATCAAGGTAAAGAGAATACTGTAGGATGGATCTCAAGTTAACACCTACAAGTCAAGAGAATGCTTAAAATACCAGTTCAGAGTTTTATTTGAATTTTTCTAAGTGTTTATATGAAAAATCCTCTCCCACAAATAATGCACTCACCCTAACTAAATGTGTTATGTAAATTCAAAGATACCCACTCATGTTAAGTATGGTACATAAACTACTTCAGGAATCTTTCAACAGCAATATACCTTAAGCTGTTCATTGTAAAGCTTTACTATGGCATTCCCATGTTTTACCCCTAGAAGGCTCAATTGCAAATTCTGTCTTTACCAGCTTTTGTTTTTTAAGGAGCTTGCTCTTGGAAATAATGGGCCTTGGGGAACTACAGCATCCATCAGACTGTATGCATTCAAATCACCTTGTAAGATTACTTGATTGTTTTGCTGTCATCTCAGAGTTCCATTTTGTGTTGGTGTATCTTTGAAATAGGAACCCAAGTCTCCACCAATGTCTCCAATCTGCTCACCTCCTGCCTCTCCATCTACTTACCAGAGGATACCTTTGAGTTATGGATATGGTAAATCAAGAAGCGGGCTGGAGCAGCAGCATGGAGGTAAGATAAGAATTGGAACGTACACAATGTATTAAATTGTTCCCTTCCTCCTCTTCCCTCCCGCACCACCCAAAGCATCCAGATTTCAAATGCAACTGACAATTAGCCTAATGATTTTAACATTTAATTAGACGTGTATTTTGGAAGATGATTCAATCATCTAATTTTATTTCGATTGTTCAGTCCTGCTTTCTTGTAAATTAGTTTGTGTCTATGTGTCACTGCTCACAGCTAATACCTAATCTCTGACAAGACTGTGCAGTTTATCCCAGTGAGAGAGCATTTGTGAATATTTTCAGAATGCACAGTGCTTTTGGTTATTAGAGGAGAAGAAAAGCCCACTTCTGATTTCAGTAGCTGCTTATATTAGTTTTCAGATTGGCAGTGAACCTTCCTTTGCATGAAAGGATAATAATGCCTCTGGTTTTGTAATGGAGATAACAGTAAGACATGAATGTAAAAGCAGTCCCACAATGTAACTTAGGCAAAATAGACAAAAACAAAGCACTACATAGATCCTCTGTCCTTGATTTCACTGCTGTTAGAGTAGGTGGCAAAACATTCTGATTTTAATAAGAGCGTAGTGTGGCAGAAGCAAGTAGTACTAAGGCTTGACAAGCTCCTGTTAATAGTCAGGAGCTGGTGCTCCCCTAATTGCAACATCTGGTGACCAAGATGGTAGCGACAGTAGCATTGGTCTATATCAGCCCATCATTCCTACTGCTTTTGGTTGATGTGTTTGAAGTGAGTGAGGAGTGGAGCATGCTAATCCTCTAGCTACCATCCATTTAAAAATGAATGAAAAAAACAGAGCTATTGCAACATTTTGAAACTCTACAGCCATGATAAGAATGTGTTCAACACTATCAAGTAAATGAAAATCATAACTCTGAGTCACAGGCATTCATTTGCTCACAGGTGGTTAAACACTGGAACAGGTTGTCCAGAGAAGTCGTGGATGTCCCATTCCTGAAGGTGTTTAAGACCAGGTTGGATGAGGCTTTGAGCAACTTGGTCCAGTGGAAGGTGTCCCTGACATGGACATGGGGGTTGGAACTGGATTGTCTTTAAGCTGCCTTCCAACCCAAACCATTCTATGATGTACTGGATAGGTAAATTGCTACTTATTCAGGGATGGGGATTTTACCCACTTGACCCTTGGCATAACTGAACAAAACAGTGATGGTTGTGTTCTGAAATAAGCAACATTAGTGAGGTTGTCTTCTGGTATGATGCGAGTTCTGCTCCAGTGAAGGAGCCATGTGGCAGATACTTCGCAGTCTGAAAAGCTGGGCAGGAGGTGGCCATCAGGGGAGTAGCTGATTGTGTTATCTTTCATGTGCTCTGCTGTACTCTGGAACTCTTTCTTGGATCTGTCAGTCAGTCCTACCAGGAGTATTTTGGGTGTTGGATTTCTTTTTTTTGTTTTTTTTTTTGTTCCTCTTGAGTTTGGTTGCAATCAAAACTTCAGTGAATTTTCTCATGGGTTCAGCAACTGTGCAAAGTGTGTAGATGTAGTATCACCCAATGGGGCTCAAACTTTATCTAAAATTAATTATTCAACATTTTGCGGCCCATGCTGTACCAAGTGCCAGGCTGGATGACCTAGTGGTTCTTTCTGGCCTTTAAGATTAGGACCCTTCCATTTTTCTGCAGAGCACTTTAAAGAGTGGGTCTGAAAACTGATGTGTTTAGTGTATGAGCAGGAGTGTGATCGCCACAGGTCTGAGCTGTGTGGGCTGCTTTCTGCTGAAGTTTGACCCTGAAACTGGGTATTGTGCCTTCAAGGGCTTCACTCTGCAACCATGACTGCATTTTTTTGGTTTTGTTTTTTTTCTTGCTAGCAGGCACACAGCAGTGTGACCTTGTGCCTGAATCTCTCCAAGGGCAACTGTGTGTTTCCCAGCTTCCTTCCTGCATGTTCTTCTGAAATTAGAAGTTACTTATGCATGCATAAGAATAGATACCAATACAGGATAAGACCAGTCAGGAAAGTGAGGGGGTTAGGGATATATTTTTTAAGGTCTTCCTGAGTTCAAAATATTTAAGATTTCTTGGTGTCACATTTCATAAAGTGTCTCTTAAGTTCTGTGTATCTAATGCAAACTGCCTTTGTAGTGGTACGTTTTAAATAGGCTGACAGCAGAAGCTTTCAGCTTTTGCAAGTGAGTTGCCTTTTTGTTTGCATACTTGACCTATTTTTAAAACGTTTTTAAATATGTTCTTACGTCACTGCTTACTATATTTGCTGCAGTGGGATGTTAAGTGACTTATTTTAGCAAAAGAAGTAATTGTTACTTTTCCTTACTAACTTTACTACAAACAATGCGAAGTGGTGAGTCATGTATTTTGATTTTAACCACAAATTAGGGAAGGAAGAATAAGAGTATATGGCAAATTAGCGATTTACTGTTTGATAGACTTGTCAAAGCACATTTTTTTGCAGCTCAGTTGAATTATTCTTATTTCAATGTGTTCTTGTGCTGTATGGCTATATTAACTGTATAAATATACAAACAGGGTATATAAATATATATTTCGACATGATGAATGATGATTTTTGTTATCTAGTAATACATAACTGATGATTTCTATCTGAAGAAGAATACTGTAAAGTAAAAGAAGTATGTGGCTGGAATTTTGTATCAAAGTCCATTTTGTCTTCTGCAACTATGATACTAGGTTCACAAGCTAGATTCTTAGCCTTGTGGTATTTAATTATTTCCTTTAGCCTAGTAGGATCTTTTTGATTATCCTTTCACTTATATACTTTATTTTAAATGGCTTTAGCTCCTTATGAAGTCAGGCACTCTACTCACCAGCAAGATGGACCATCATCAGGGAGTTATGGAGCAAAACCTTCACTAGCCTGTTCAACTCTTAATCGGGTAAAGAATCACATGTTTTTCTTTAGTAATGGTACTAATAAAAAAACCCAAAGAAACAATAAAAAAAAAGTCAGAAGAATTCTTAATTCAAAAGTAAAAAGTGTTCTCCATGGTGTATATAGACAAGAGGCTGAAATGTGCTTTTTATTATATGAAAAAGAAAAAATCAAAGCTGATGGAAAGGAGAAATTAAAATCAATAATCCAGTTAATTAAATTGCTGAAGCTAAGTAAAATGAGAAGCATGAAATAATATAGCTAGGAGAACTAGACTAAGAATCTTCAGTTTGAAAGTAAAAATAATTGAGTTTATCCTAGCAAAGGTGAAAGATTTTAATGCAAAATATATAAAATTCTACAAAGATTCCTACTTGCTTTAGAATACCACCTGAAACACGTGCACAGAATTTATGGCCTAATATTCTGCATGTTTTGTTTTTTCACCCTAGTTGGTTAAATTGCATTTCAAACAGAATAAATTAGTTTCTGGACACTTGTTTGCTTTTATGAGATAGGTTCTGTGTTTTCCTCCTAGATGCAAAAGCTCATCTTTTTGATGTTCCAGTATGCCTGCTGTGCATTTATTATGCAAACAAGTAGTTTGCCTTAAGGAAGGAAAAAGTTCTCCTATGGGAGAGCTTTTCCAAAATAATAAGACTGTATCTTTTCCCCTCATGCTTAGCACCCCACACCAATAATAACATATTACCCGAGTTTCAGGAAGAGGTGTACAGGTAGTGTCACAGAATTTATGCTAACCTGAAGTGGAATTGAGTGCATTTGTGCAGTGCTTTGATATGAAAATTATTTACAGCTTTGTGGTGTTGCCTGTTTTGAGGATCTTTTGATGTATTTCAGAACCAGTGCTTTGCATTTGGTTCTTAGTAAATGAACACGTATGTCAGAGAGAGTTGTGAAGCTGGTTGGATCCTGGTTATTGTTCATTCTTGCCCTCTTTCTTTAGAAGTGTTGTCATCCAGACCGAAAGCATTTGAAATACTAAATCATTCCAGTGTAAGAGACACACCAATTGTACCAGCATCCCCCACACCACAACCCATACAGACATCCCTTAAACACATCAATTAGAAAGCAAAGACATAAACAAATAAACTGCCCTTCTCCTCCAGTATATTCTTCCTGAAGGAGAATTTTTACATAAACCATGAGAAGTGACAGAGGTCAAGGAGGTCGCACGGGGTTCGTATGTCTCCCTGGCTAGGCATAATGTGTTTAGAGTTACCTGGATGAATGGAGGGTCCAGAAGGGGTATAGCTCCATAGTTACAGCACCACTCCTTGACTAAATACATAGTTTCTTAGCAGAGATAAATTTTCCTGCACTGTGCTGTATAGATACAGCTTTAGGTCCTTCACTGGTTCCATCCATTTCAGGTGTACAGCATGCAGCTAAGGGTTGTAGTGCATGCCAGCCAAAGTGAAGCCCCCAAATGAGTCCAGACGTAGTAAGATGTGACTTGGACTTTTTGCAGTCAGCAGTAGTAAGATTTCCTTTTTCTTTTAGCTTTGGTCTTGTAAAACTTCCTTTAATTGCCTGGATAAAGATCCCTAATATTAACCTCAGCTTTAAAAGATAACTAGTGAGACAGTAATCAGGATGGCCATTTCTGCTTCTCACTTTTTAAAAATAGGTGTCTGTTGGCAGAAGAGAGTGAATCTGGTTTCTTAAGGTTGCTTGTACCTCACTTGGCCCTCGTGGTCCACTGCCTGTGGCTGATGCCAGCGTCCCTCCCTTCAGTCTCTTTCAGCAGAGCGGGAGCGGCAGGACAGCAGCGCCCACTACTCAGATGATGCTTGGAGGATAACAGAGGAGCAACGAGACTACTACATCAACCAGTTCAGGTCCCTGCAGCCTGACCTGAACGCCTTTATTTCAGGTAACAACCAAACACCATGTTTGTTGAGTAGAGGGACCAGGCTGAGAGTTGCAAAGTGTTAATAAATAAATTCTTTTTGCTCTCTAGAGTAAGTTTATGTGAAAGTGTTTATCATGTTTTCTTTTTAAAGGCAGACAACTAAAAATGCAAACCAGTACTTTAATTACTTTTAAATTTTTAATATCCTGATTTTAGGAAAATAACTATATCTGAGAGGAGTGTTGTGATTTAGCAAAACTTAAAATGAACACTCACTCTGAAGGACTTTATTTGTGGATCATACCTGCACTGTCTATTGAGCTGAAGAAGCTTCTAGGTTTAGGCTTGCTTTCCCAGCAGAAGTGTGGCAGCATCTATGTAATAAAAGTGAAGCATACAATTAACTGTCCTGTATGGCCAAGCCTGAGTGTTTTTGACTCTGAGGGACTGAGATTTTGACCTTTAGGTGATGAAAAGCAAAACCTGGAGAGCACATGCTTGGTAGTAGTATTGTTAATAGCATAATTGAGATTGCATTTCCACTCTGAATAGGAGGATCAGGCTACTCGTGAGAGGTGTGTCTGTGAGTGCAGGCAGTTTGTCTGGCAGGAAAGATGTCACAGGTTTTCAACTGAGGCGGTTTTACTGAGCCCTGCTGTATTACTGGGGTTAAGGATTCTCAAACTCAGCTAGAAGTTTAAATAAATTACCTGTTATTGATAGAACTTGATACTTCACCAGGTCTTTGCCTCACTTAAGTTTTCTTCATATAATTTCCTTGAAAGAGGAAATGGTGGTTAAAAACCATTGTATTTCCTTGCAGGCTTATATGTGTCTGTAACTGTTGTCTATGTATATATGCATATACATCCTCTCATGTAGATGTGCATTTTCTTTTAGGTTGAGTGAGATTCCCTGGCAGTCCTTGCACATCCAAAATTACTGTTTATAAATGATAAATTTGCACTTCCACAACATCCTAAAATAATTAGGCTGTAGAAATCCTTGCTGCAGGGTGAGTGATACAGATGCTAGAGGTTTGCCTGGGTTTAAGTAGTAATTTGAGAAATCTGTGATTGAAAAAAACTCTCAGAAGTTATGGAATTAAGTGCTACTCCTGATTGAGAAAGTTTCTGAATCACAGGTGGTCAGAGGTTAGGAGATATTCTGGAGCTACATTTTTACGTGGCTTTGTCATGGTCACATAGTCCTCTAGGTGTCCTGTGTTGGAGAGGACATGCTGTGTTAGACAAGTCTTGGACCTGCCCCAGTCACAGCTTTTCTTAGCCCTGCAGTGGGTGATCTGACCTGAATGTGCACGGGGAAGAGTAATACAGACCTCAGAAGTCTCTGCATTATAGTGCCTTATGTTTTGTAAGCCTATATGTTAGAAAGGGGTTACAGGGTACAGACATCTTGTGCTATCCCTTATAGCCTATATCTATGGCATGGTGAAATAATGGATTTATTAGCTAGTAGAAGAACAAGAAGGACAGTTGTGGCAGGATGAGTGAGAGTGACTGCAGCAGGACAATACCTATGTGCTGCTTGAATCTTCTGGATTTTTTTTTCATAACACCTGAGCCACTACAAAGAAAAAGTCATGGTTGAAGCTGCGTCCTGGGAGAGCACTGCAACACGACAGTGCTGTACTCTCAGATGCATGGCTTCTGGGTAAAACAGAGTCCTTTGGGTCTGTTGCTTCATCACTGGTGACGTACTAATTTGGGAGGTTAGAATCACTAGTACTAAAGGATGTTTTCCTTTATTTTTCCTGTATGGAGGGAATGGGAAAATGAGATCAACAGCTCTGTCTGTCTTTATCTGTTACTCATTCACCAAGAGACAAATTGTCCAAGAGCTGTATTAGCATCCAGTTAATCTGAGCGTCTCTTGGACGTGAAGTAACCAGCTGCTTCTGGTGTGGCAGCCCTGGCCAAAGGTAAATAACTGGAGAATTAATTTCCAGTGGCTGATAAGGCATGGTTTCCCAACAGGTTCTGTGGCAAAGAATTTCTTCACAAAATCAAAGCTGCCTATCCCAGAGCTTTCTCACATCTGGTAAGTACTGTAATAACATTGGGGAAAAGTATCCTGGTTTTGGGTTGTTTTTTTTTTAAAAGACACTTAATTCAAGTGTTCTTGTTAAATTTTGCAGCGTCTTCAGTTATAATTAATACTCTTATCTCCAGAATCACTTTCAGGCCCAAGCAGCAGGGTGCTCATTGATCTTTATGACATGCTTGTGGTTTTTTTTGTAGAGATGTTTGCCTACTCAGTGGGACTGGAAAGATTTGAACAGCGATATAACTGAGAGCTGTTCTTAAGTGCATTGTAAGCAGCATCATTAGCTGAAAGAAATGACATTTTTCATGAAACAATATAGAGGAGAAGCACCTCTGGAATGTTTTAGATCTGTTGTTGGTTTTGTGTTTCTGGTTGTGTTTTGTCAGAGGAGGCCTAATTAATGCCTAATTTTTAGTAAGTACAAATACATAATTCATCAGTGGTTTTCTAATGAACCATCACACTTACTTTTAATGAGCTTATTTAGAAACGATTGCGGATGGAGCTGTACCTGATAAAGTTTGACAAGGATTCTATTATATTTTCATAAACAACATGGTGCTTTGTAATTCTGTGTCATCCTTGCATCTCAGGTAGGAAGAACAAACAGTTTTAAATGTTGATCAGAAATGCTGATAGCGGTTTTACTTTTATATCTGCTTTCATGAAAAGAGATGAGAAGAAAAGCTTGCACGAGCCTAAACATCTGCCAGGGTCAAAGAATATGCAACATGTCTGGAATCTTTTCAAAGTGGATTGTCAGTCATGAAAATAGAGAAAAAAAGAAGAAGCATTTGAAGAATGAAGAAGCAATGTGTTGGGGGAAGTGAATACTAGAGTTCAAATGTATCATTACTTAAGAAGCACGGATTAACCCCATACGTTAATAAAACACATTTTATTTCTATTGATGGCACAAATTCTCTCAGGAAAATGTTAAAGTATTCCTTTCTAGTTGATAATTATAATTTCCTGACAACATGATTTTTCAGGTTTTGTTGCTGTCTTAAGCACATGGCATGTTCCAGGCTTTGTCACTGCTACCTCACCAGCTTGAAAACCACTCATTACTTTCAAAGAGTAGGAAGTTACATGTTTGGTTTAGTCTACATGATCATGATAAAATATTTTGGGTTTTTTGTAAAGAGTTAATTTTTAAAATTGAATCTTGAATTTCTGAAGTCAAGCTCTATCCTTTTGAGAAGCATCCTAGAATTAAAGAGAACCACTTAGCAAGAAGTTAACAATAACATTTAAACTTTCCAAGAGTACTAATTTAGCTCTTTTCTTGAGTCTAGTCAGTGGTGCTAAGTAACCATTGCTAAAGTCTATTTTTACCTTTTTATGCCTGAACTAACTTAAAATCCTACCTGGATTGGCTAAAAGTGCTTCCAACCACTGTAAAGTTAATTTCACCCTTGAAAGTACAGGTGCTTTCATGCTTCATGTTATAATAAATACATAACAATTTGTTGCATAGTATGACATATAACGAAAAATGTCCTTTTATTAAAAAATAAAAAAAGCAACAAGTCTGTAATAGAAAACTAGCTTGCTTCATTTTCCCCAAGACAAATGTACAAGGTAGAATTGACTGTAAGTGTCACAGATACTTGTCTTGTACTAAACCATCCCTTCTCAAAGTTGCACTTTTGTCTCTCCTGTGATTGCACAAGTGTGTTTCCCTGAGGTAACAGCTTGGAAAATGGTGTGCCTGCTGTACCCACAGGGAGCTGAGTGATGTGGATTGTGATGGAGCGCTGACACTTCCAGAGTTTTGTGCGGCTTTTCACCTCGTGGTTGCACGGAAGAATGGGTACCAGCTGCCGGAGACACTGCCAGAGACGTTGCTGCCCGAGTACCTTCAAGCGGGTAATGTCCCTACGGCAGGTCATATTGCTGTAGCCATCTCAGGAACCCAGTGTGCATGTAAGACAGGGTTAATTTTCCATCCTGCAGGTAGGGCAGGGTTCTACGCTGTGTAATGACTCTCTGATTGCTTTTTAATGCATGCCTTTTTAATTGTGCATACAAGGCAATTGCTGAAGAAGGAATATGTCAAAGAACAAAATAGCAATGCAAAACGTAGCAGTCACCTGCTTCTCAATGTCTGCCTCTGCTCCGGTGTGCTTCAGGTGCCATTGTGGCCAAAGTGGCAGATGATGACTTGTAGCAAAGGCCATCTTACAAGACTTATATGGCTTCTAACTCTATTAATGATTTTTTACTTAAGTATGATGTCTCTTTAAGATGCGTTGAGAACAATACTGGACTGGTTTAGAATTTATTATGCTAGTATATTTTGTTAGATGCAGTTACCAGTTGTGTCAAAGGTTGAAGTTTTGTTGTAATTCTTTTTATTGAATCCATAGATTCTTCTGTAAGTAATTTGCAATAATGACAGGGGGCTTACAACAGTTTATGTAGCCCAAGGACAAATTAATCCAAAATACAACGTACTTTGGTAACAATGTGCAGTAAGAGACCTGCCCTTTCATTTATTCTCTTCAGTTATGTCTCATTTAATTATAAATGAACATTGAAATATATGTTCAGTCTCAAAAATGTGCACGGCTTTCTCGGGCAAGGAGGATTAATCACAGATGTGATTAATTACAGTGCTAAGGGATAATATTTGAGACCTAATAAAATCACCATTAAATTTGATGACACAATATATTGAAAGTCAGGAAAAGAGCAAATCAAGCTGTAGTTAGGAAAATTAAATGTTCAGCCTGTATCAGATCTGTGAAGTAATTTCTGGTGGAGTCATGTTCCTTATAATCCACTATCTTCATATCCAGGGGGAGAATCTCCTGTAAAACCTGCGCTTCAAGGTATTCATAACCTTTTCCCTCCAAGACTGCCACTTTGTTTTCTACTCTTATACCTATCCTCATCGTAAACTAGCTTGTAAGCTCCTCCATGGAGGTTCTTGTTGTGTCTCTGCATTAAGCCATTTTAGGTAAAACTGCAATGGAAATAACTCCCTAGAACAGGGATTTGTTATGTTAATGGGAGGAAGAGCATGGTAAGCTCTGGTAGACTGGGAGTCCACGGTTTCCCTAATTTGTCTCCTTCAGCACTGAGGTGTTCACTAATTTCTTAGATGATTAGTGTCTCATATGTTATATGCAAACAAGCATTTCAAGCTGATCCGTGTGGGGTTAAAGGACTAATTGTTTGTTGTGGGCGCTCTAAATACCTCAGCTAATATGCTGATCTGGTTAGCTTGAAGGTCTGAAAATATCTTGCACTTGTTCTGCTACATAGTGAGGATTCAGAAGTCTGTCTTTGAAAGACTTACATTAATAAAAAACCCAGAATGTCTTAAGCAGAACACTGTAACACTATGAATCACAGGAAGGCACAGAGCCTAGGTTGAATTAACTGCTGAAATGGAGGCATTGATAAGTAAGCAAGCACCTCATACATTTACCTAAAATATCAAAATAAATTCTCAAGAGAAACCTTTTGATTTCATATTTCCATAATTTTATGTAAGCTTAGATTTTTGATTGTTTTTTGCCTATTTGGAACCTGTTCAAGATTACTGTAAACTATTTTTCATGAGGTGGTTGTATTTGTTTGAGAGTGAGGCAGAATTTGGTTCAAGAGAAATATTTGTGTCTGCTAAGAGTGTTAAGGCTTCAAATAGAGTGACTTGGAGCATAGCAGCGTTTAAGAATCAATTAGTTTTGCTAGTTTTATGGCTTATTCTATAAACTACAAGCACATGGCCAAATACTATCCTGGCACATCTCCATTGACAATATGACCCACCAGCTTCTTTTCTGAAAGTTTCTATTAGAACAAATTTACAGAATCTTTAAAGCTATTTGCCCTGTCTGTAACCCCCTGCATTGTAAATTAGGACATATTTTCAAGAATTTAATTTATTAAGATAAGATAGATGCTAGCCAGAAACTAGAAGTTTGACCTCAGAACTGGTTATTCTGCCTTTCAATACATTGATCTTAAAGAAAAAAATGTTTTCCAGCTGTTAAGACAGATTTATCTCAGAGGAACTAATCCCAGAGCGATATCAGGAGAAGAGCCTGAGCTTATGGAAAAGAAATTAGGTTCTTGTGAATGTTGCTTGAGAAGCTAAAGTTGATTTTTCTTTTTCCTTTTTATTTCCCCCTTCTCTCAGTGCTGTTCAGTTAAAAAATACCAGACGTTATACACCGCAGCAACTACTGCCCTTGCTTTTTACTGCTCTTTAGTGTATAACATAGATGCTACTATACTTCTCAGTATTCCACATGTCAAAAAATAGAGTTGAAGGTTTGATGAGTACCTTTAACATTCCTAAGCCAGCAAAGTTTAAACTATAAGGCCAACTAAGTTGATACTGGACTGTGAGAAGAAAAAAGTCAAATAAATGGCTCTTGTCTGGCAGTTAATGTTTACTAAGAGTCATTCTTCCCAAATTTCACAATTATTTCTTCAACGGAAATTATACATTACCCCTTTTGTAACATTCAATTAATCAAAGTACAAAATAGATTTTCTTCATGGTTTGTCATGTGTGGTGTACAGGTGAGTTCATTATGTAGGAATTAAGGGCAAAATTTTGCTGGAGCAGGTTTTTAAGCAGTGTATATTAACCAAAGACTTGGCATGTCCCTGGTGGCTTTATTGCTTTTTCTTTCTTTTTCTTTGCCCTGCAGCTTCTTTAAAGCCCTTGCGTGACTGTGCACTATTTGATTCTTACTCTGAGTCATTGCCAAGCAGTCAGCAGACTCGGGACTTCAGTCGGACAGAGGTAAGCAGGGTAGTTGCTGTGCAGAGTAATACCCTGGCTTCACAATGACTGTGGTATGCCTAGCAGCCGAAATCTGAGTCTTAAAGAGGGCTTCAGGAGTCTCTAAGTGTACTCTTAAGCCATCTCAGACCCCTCTCTCAGTAACTCGTTCAGTGCATGGAGAGGGCTAAAAGTTTTTTCAGATCTTCCCAGGTAACTGTTCATAATAGCCTTGTGCTGCAGAGAAAAACACCTTAGCTTTTCATGTGCTGTGGGGCTGTGTTTGGCCCTCCAGCATTGGGAGCCAGCAAAGCCCGTGCTGCAGGAGGGACAGGGTTACATGAGGACAGTGCTGAGGTGAAATGTCTCCTGATTCTGAATTGGTTGAAAATGGCAGGCTTTGGGTGTAGACCTTGTTCTAGTCAGGCACTCCTCACCATGCAGCTCTTGAGTATTTCTTCTGTTCAGTGCTCCATTTCCTCCAGTTTCGTTGCTGAGAACTAAAATGTCTTGGCTCATCCCAGTTCCTTGTACTTCGCTTCTTTGGAGACAGATTATTACAGATTTTTTACAGTATGGATATGCGTATTCTGTTCTAAGCAATTCAGTCTCCATTTTAATATCCAGCCTTTTCACAGTCTAAGGAACTACTGTTTCAGAGTCTGGACAGCAATTGTAAGGAGCCAGGAGGAGTGTTTTGAGGGAAGAATGGAGGTCCATTGTAGCAATATCACAACAGATACCGGCCTTGTAATGGAAGGCTATTGTAAGCAAAACCAAATTAAAGAGAAGAGCTTATCACTAAGTTTAAAATCGAAACTTTAAAGATTCTGTAGCTGACCTTTTTTTGGGAGGGTATATCACAAGGGGCTGCAAGATTATGCCACAGGACGCGCTGTGCTAGCACTTCACACTTTATGGTTTTGTGGCAAAACTCAATAGACCCTTTAGATCTGCCTCATTAGTGTGTGTATGTATATGTAGATAGTATTGGCTTGCAATCTAAAGAAGCATAAGAGGCAAAATTCAAGGGAAGTTGCACTGAAAACTCATTTGCTGATGTCGCATACTTATGTACATGCATACATAACTCCATTTCCAAACTGCAGTAGGAGTCAACTCAATACTTAAGTCACTGCATCAGCTTAAGATATTAGTATTCAGAGAGTTGTTTGTCTTCAGCTTAGAAACTGTCCCATCCCCATTCAGATGTTTTTTGTCAGTAGGCAAGACTCTCGAGTGTCAGCTTGTTTCACTTGCACTTTTGTGCGCATATAGAAAGACATATGCATGTGTTAAAAATATACGTCTATAATTACATTTTATAAAAATATAGGTAATTATATAATTATGTAAGTTCTTGGCTTCTGAATCTGTATCAATATCTCTGTGGTCTAGGGAGCACTTTTTTTTTTTTGTTTTGTTACTGGCTTTCCAAGTGGTTACCCAGGTATGCAAAGCAGTCTTTGGTTACTGCAGTGTTGTGAGGAATTTTGCTCTTTCATAGCACAGCCTTTGGGACCATGAGACTAGAACATCTTTTATATATTCCAGAAAGCTCAGAAATCTTGCTTTCANAGACAGATTTATCTCAGAGGAACTAATCCCAGAGCGATATCAGGAGAAGAGCCTGAGCTTATGGAAAAGAAATTAGGTTCTTGTGAATGTTGCTTGAGAAGCTAAAGTTGATTTTTCTTTTTCCTTTTTTTTCCCCCTTCTCTCAGTGCTGTTCAGTTAAAAAATACCAGACGTTATACACCGCAGCAACTACTGCCCTTGCTTTTTACTGCTCTTTAGTGTATAACATAGATGCTACTACTCAGTATTCCAAATGTCAAAAAATAGAGTTGAAGGTTTGATGAGTACCTTTAACATTTCTAAGCCAGCAAAGTTTAAACTATAAGGCCAACTAAGTTGATACT
This sequence comes from Piaya cayana, assembly GCA_013389865.1. Classification (NCBI taxonomy): domain Eukaryota; kingdom Metazoa; phylum Chordata; class Aves; order Cuculiformes; family Coccyzidae; genus Piaya; species Piaya cayana. The sequence goes on along the minus strand of WAAB01023931.1, from coordinate 52,138 downwards.
GGACTGTGAGAAGAAAAAAGTCAAATAAATGACTCTTGTCTAGCAGTTAATGTTTACTAAGAGTCATTCTTCCCAAATTTCACAATTATTTCTTCAACAGAAATTATACATTACCCCTTTTGTAACATTCAATTAATCAAAGTACAAAATAGATTTTCTTCATGGTTTGTCATGTGTGGTGTACAGGTGAGTTCATTATGTAGGAATTAAGGGCAAAATTTTGCTGGAGCAGGTTTTTAAGCAGTGTATATTAACCAAAGACTTGGCATGTCCCTGGTGGCTTTATTGCTTTTTCTTTCTTTTTCTTTGCCCTGCAGCTTCTTTAAAGCCCTTGCGTGACTGTGCACTATTTGATTCTTACTCTGAGTCATTGCCAAGCAGTCAGCAGACTCGGGACTTCAGTCGGACAGAGGTAAGCAGGGTAGTTGCTGTGCAGAGTAATACCCTGGCTTCACAATGACTGTGGTATGCCTAGCAGCAGAAATCTGAGTCTTAAAGAGGGCTTCAGGAGTCTCTAAGTGTACTCTTAAGCCATCTCAGACCCCTCTCTCAGTAACTCGTTCAGTGCATGGAGAGGGCTAAAAGTTTTTTCAGATCTTCCCAGGTAACTGTTCATAATAGCCTTGTGCTGCAGAGAAAAACACCTTAGCTTTTCATGTGCTGTGGGGCTGTGTTTGGCCCTCCAGCATTGGGAGCCAGCAAAGCCCGTGCTGCAGGAGGGACAGGGTTACATGAGGACAGTGCTGAGGTGAAATGTCTCCTGATTCTGAATTGGTTGAAAATGGCAGGCTTTGGGTGTAGACCTTGTTCTAGTCAGGCACTCCTCACCATGCAGCTCTTGAGTATTTATTCTGTTCAGTGCTCCATTTCCTCCAGTTTCGTTGCTGAGAACTAAAATGTCTTGGCTCATCCCAGTTCCTTGTACTTCGCTTCTTTGGAGACAGATTATTACAGATTTTTTACAGTATGGATATGCGTATTCTGTTCTAAGCAATTCAGTCTCCATTTTAATATCCAGCCTTTTCACAGTCTAAGGAACTACTGTTTCAGAGTCTGGACAGCAATTGTAAGGAGCCAGGAGGAGTGTTTTGAGGGAAGAATGGAGGTCCATTGTAGCAATATCACAACAGATACCGGCCTTGTAATGGAAGGCTATTGTAAGCAAAACCAAATTAAAGAGAAGAGCTTATCACTAAGTTTAAAATCGAAACTTTAAAGATTCTGTAGCTGACCTTTTTTTGGGAGGGTATATCACAAGGGGCTGCAAGATTATGCCACAGGACGCGCTGTGCTAGCACTTCACACTTTATGGTTTTGTGGCAAAACTCAATAGACCCTTTAGATCTGCCTCATTAGTGTGTGTATGTATATGTAGATAGTATTGGCTTGCAATCTAAAGAAGCATAAGAGGCAAAATTCAAGGCAAGTTGCACTGAAAACTCATTTGCTGATGTCGCATACTTATGTACATGCATACATAACTCCATTTCCAAACTGCAGTAGGAGTCAACTCAATACTTGAGTTAAGTCACTGCATCAGCTTAAGATATTAGTATTCAGAGAGTTGTTTGTCTTCAGCTTAGAAACTGTCCCATCCCCATTCAGATGGTTTTTGTCAGTAGGCAAGACTCTCGAGTGTCAGCTTGTTTCACTTGCACTTTTGTGCGCATATAGAAAGACATATGCATGTGTTAAAAAATATACGTCTATAATTACATTTTATAAAAATATAGATAATTATATAATTATGTAAGTTCTTGGCTTCTGAATCTGTATCAATATCTCTGTGGTCTAGGGAGCACTTTTTTTTTTGTTAAGTTACTGGCTTTCCAGGTGGTTACCCAGATATGCAAAGCAGTCTTTGGTTACTGCAGTGTTGTGAGGAATTTTGCTCTTTCATAGCACAGCCTTTGGGACATGAGACTAGAACATCTTTTATATATCCCAGAAAGCTCAGAAATCTTGCTTTCAGAATCATCTTGTCTTCCTTTGAAACAAAATGGCATTCCAGTAACCTAGCCAATACAATTTTATAATCTTATTAAATCTCTGCTTTTTAGGCTCTTCTTGTTTGTGACCCCTGAATATATACACAGAGTAAGGATAAATCTTAAAGGAACTGATTTCCTAAACAATTCAGTTGTATGTTTTTAGCTTTTCAGATTTCTCTGCTGCAGCAGAGATAGCAGCAGGAATATTATAGTAATACTTAGATAACTGTAGAGACCATACAGGACAAAAAGTTAAATAACTCAAGTAAGCAACAATTCCCCCATTTTATTTCTAGTTTTTAATTTGGTTTTCAGCAGTTAAGCTTTTGGACCTCTTCTACCATATCTCTGTGCTCTCCTACTTAAGACAGTCTGCCAATAACTTGCAGATTACTGTGCTGCCTTGTAGTTAAATGATGTTCTTCGGGGAACAGCTGGATCTTCTGCTCCATTCCTAGGTTGTTCGAGGTGATAGGTTGCACTGCAAAATCAGCTATTTTATATGGCTAGATTTAAAATGAAGAAGAATCCGTACCATGACTGCCTCCTGACTGAGCATAGATAGTGTTACCTGACTATATCATAGTTGTTTGACTACTTTTGGTGTTTCCTCACTGTCTGGGTCCTAAACATGCACGGCAAAACTCTCCATTTGTTTCAGGGTCTTGTTATTCTGGTCCTTTGTTATTCAAGAGAACTATAAAATCTCTTCTCAAAACTTATATAAGAATGATTTTTACTTGATTTTTTCTTGTTGTTGTTCAACTGATGTTCTTACATTCAGAATTAGTACACTGAACAAGTATAATCTGGAAGGTCAATAATTCATGTCCCATTCATTTTCCTGCATGGGAAGTCCAGTAATCCACTGTTACAATTTAATTTGTAGCTTGGCTACTCAAGGAAATACAGTTCAGATATTTGATTACTACATTAAAAAATTGTATTATCAATGCAATTACATTATGTCCATGTCTTTGTCTCTTTCCACCTTTCATCTGTTTGAGCTGTTTAATTTCAAATGACCATTTTCTCTGTGGCTGCTGAACTACAGCACTGCAGTACAATAGAAAGAGTTCTTGAAGGCATCCATAAGGAAAATAATGGCAGGAGACAGGTCACCTGAATCTAGACTTTGTTAAACTTACAAAACACACAAAGACTGTTAATCTTGTGCTCAAGAAAGACAAGGGTGACTGATTTTTGTTAACCAAGCAAGTTTTCTCTTCCCATTTCTTTTTCTCAAGATTTTGTCCCTCACTCCGGTTCTGGACTTTTTTTCCTCCATTCCTATGGCTGTTCCACAAGATTTCTCACTGCCAAAAGCTTGAGATAAAACACGAGATTACTCACTATCTGCATAAAATGAATATCTGGGGTTGCTTTAAACTCTCTCAGAAGTGTCATGCTCACAGTTCATTTAAATTTGTGAGTCATTCCATTGATTCAAGCATGCACTGATTTATGTCTTCAATCTAAAACTGTTTACTTTAGAATATCAGCCTAGCTGTTGATGAGTTGATACATTTTTAGTCCTCAAGCCATGTTTCTCCAATTTTGCTCCCTCAGAAGCACTAGGGAATCCTGTGTACAACTTCGTGAAACAGATTAACAGATCTCATAGCCCTTTACTCTGGACATTAATTACTTCTTGAATTACTGACTTCATATTTTTAATTTTGGAGTTTTGGGGGCTTGTTTGGGGTTTTTTTTAGGTGTCTACAAAATCTATAGGTTTGGGTCCAACCTCTTCCATGCTCCCTGGGAAAAAAACTAGCACCACATAATGTTTAGAGAGGCTTGGGGCTTTTGATGTTTGTTTTAGTGGTTTTTTAGCTGCAGAGCGTATCCACGTTCTTACAGATGTAACAGAAGTTAAAGTTGTTCCTGGTTCCTTCTTGTGAGCTATGCAGCAGAAGGTACAAGAGCAACAGATGACTATAAGTCAATGAAATAAAGGAAAGTTGAGGCATGAGACTGGGGATAAGTTCCTGTCTTTTTTTTTCCTATCAGAGGCCTGAACAGGCCTCCAACAGACATGCTAATGAAATTTGGTTTCACTATCTCAGTGACTGCATAGTGAAAGAAAAGAGTAGTTAAAGGATGAGCCACAGGATTAGGTTATTAACCACAGACTTTAAATGTCTATAGGGCTCTGCAGTACAGCTGGAGTTCTGCAGAAAAAGACTGTTCTGATGGAAACCATAACTCTGGTGAAGGGACTGGAGAAGGTTTCCTCAACCCTAAGAGGAATGTTGCACCCAAAGAGGAAAGAATACACAGAATGACATTGCTCTGTTGAGAAGTCTGTCCTTGTGTAACTAGTCCATAGCGACTTGTGATTCAATGTTGAAGCGCTTCTCTAAGTAATTGCAGATATTGAACTGCTGTGCCTTGAAAAGCAGAATTAGTGTCTTTCTGTAGGTTCCCTATGCTTTTGTCTGACAAAACAAATTGTGATGCAAGAGAGAATTTTGCCTTTATTTGCATTGGTCAGAATTCTTAAATGTTTGACTGTGGAAATGTGTGAGCTATACCAATCACTTTAATAAATAAATCCTTCTTTCTTTAAGAAGACATCAGCTGAAGAGATACCTGATAACTCTGCCTTGTTACAAGATGGAAAGAAAGATGACAAACAAGGTAGTTGAATAAATAACTTCTTTTTTTTCCATTATGGGTTAAATTCTATGCATTTTTAGTAATCCCATATATTTTTTGCCAGCAGCAATGGTTTGCTTAATTTCTAAGCTGACTGTGTGTTGCTGTAGATTTAAGGAACCTCATTGACAGCAGCTGAGTTGAAGGCAAATAAATGAATGGCTTTGCTTCAAAATTACCTCTGTCATTATGGCAGTGATGCAAAATGTGCCCTCTAAAGTGTGTTTAGTCCTAAGGTAAATAAAGTTCCACTTCTTATTTTAACAAAGTTGTAATTTTTGTTATCAGGAATTTCTTAAGAGGAAAGACCATGTTGTGCCAAATTTTTGATTTCCTCTTTTGCTTGAAATAGCAATTTTAGAATTAGTTTTTATTCCTATTAAAAAAACCAAATCAAAACAACCCAGTATTTTCTTGCAAAACAAAAGCTTTGGACAAATTGGATTGCAAATACTCAATTCATTTATTTCACTTGAAATCCAGCAGCAGCAGCCCATGTGAAATTGGAGTGATCTTTTTCCACTCAGTAGCATCTAGGGCTTCCAGAGTCAGCACTGGATCATCACACAGTCATTCATTCCCTTTTCTCATCTTTTCAAGTTCTCATTTGCTGTTCCTTCTGTGGAAACAACACAGTTGTGGGTATTTCGTTGCCTGATTCTCAGAGCAGTGAGTTATACATTAACTGAAAAAAAAATAAAAGTCATGACTTCCCAGCTGTCCATGTGTTAAAGTTGCATCAGAGCTGTGAGACCAGGTAGTCCACATTCCTGGATCACCTTTTATACCCAGGTGTGACTGAGTTTGGCAGATCCCAGTGTCCCTTATACAAACAAATGCTGTCAGAGTTGACATTTTGACAAGTTGGCATATTCCAAGAAATGGTTTGTTGGCAAGATTTGTGGTGTTGTAAAATTCGTAATGAACCAGAGCAGGGCCTAAACCTTGAAGGTTATTGGTTTCACAGAATCACAGAATCACCGGGTTGGAAGAGACCCACTGGATCATCGAGTCCAACCACTCCCACAAAACACTAAACCATGTCCCTCAGGACCTTGTCCACCCGTAACTTGGTTTGAAATGTATAGGGGAGATTTGCTTTTTACTAAGGGGATCTTTTTTCCTGCCCTATTTAGGTGAAGATCTTGTGCTTTGCTTTTTCTAGCTGACATTAAGTAAGGTGGGAAGCTGGTTTGGTGCATGTAGTCCTTCAGGGCTGAAGATTTGCTGTATTCATTACAACATTCCTACCTGTTCAACCAAAGAACAAATGCTCTTGTTGTACAATTTCTTGCTGTTCTGGCAAATGAAAGAGCGCATTGCTGTCCTGACCGAGGAGATCTCCCCAGAAATAAAAAGCCCATAGTTCAGGACTGTAGAAGCAATTTTTTCTTGCATTTTCAAAACTGTATTAGCTCCCCTTGGTCAGGTTATAATATAGTTAAGTACAGAAGATAAAGTAAATATATCTGGATCTTAAGAGCTGCTTTTTCCACATGTTTTATTTGATAAAGAGATTTCATTCCAGGTCATCATTTATAGTACAGTGTAATACAGTATGTAAAATGCACTATAGTGTGATGATAATGCCTTAAGAAAGTCATTAATAAAGGATGTGTAGGCCTTGGTTGAAAAGCACAAAAATTGTGAATTCCTGAATTTTAACTCTGGTTCTATTGGTGCTGTATTGATGTTTCCTGGGGCTGGTGAGGTTTCAGTTGCCAGAGGCAGCCAGTCTCCTGTGTGCCCTGGCTTTTCAGATTTGTGATCTGGGAGACATGAGTCCTGGCTCTTCCAGGTGTTGCTGGCTGCTATCTCTGAGAGCACTCATCTCTGAAAGGGAAGTAGTCCTTGGTTTTAGGCACTCAGACCTCCCAGATCTCAAAACTTGAGATTATTTGGCAATTTGGGCATAGGCCTTTGGGTTCTGGACTTTTGTAGTCTTAGAAATAGTTACTTTTTTGAGTACTTGGGTATTCTAAAGTTTTTTGCCTAATTTTCTTTTCAAGTATGTTTAGCATTATTAGATGTTCTAATACTGGTTTTGATGCTCCTGTTTCAGAGCTAATACCTGTAGATTTTATCTGCACCTACTTAAGGTAATTCCTGTTGTTCTGTTTTGTTTTATTAAGCTCTTAAAGTAAGCACTGGTCTCAAAATGATACCAAAGGAATTTCAGCATTTGACTGTGAAATCAGGTAAGAAGAAAATAATTGATGTTACTTCCATTAGAATTTTGATAAAATATTTTTATATCACAGTAAGACTAAATTAATGTGATTTGATTAACTTTTTAAGATCTTTCTGCTCTCATGCTGTTTTTCTGCTGAAAATATCTTTTAGCTCTAACTGATTATTGCTGCTTGCAAAATTAATCTTAATTAGTGCTTCAGGTTGTCAAAAGGTTTTCTTGCTTTTTTTCCCCTTGTTTTTAGTGTATGCGCATTCGTTATTTGTGGGAAATGTTTTTAACAAAGCATTTTGTAAGAAGTCTGAATTTTGGTTTTCTGTACTACAAACAAGATGCCAGAGCACGAATATTGTACATCCTGATAAAAGCTCTTAGGTGTTGAATAAGTATTTAGTAACTACTCTGGAATACTCTGTTTCTTAGTAAAAACTGAGCTTTCATATTCTCTTGCCAAGGACCTTAAGGTAGGCTTTTGCAAACATGGACATCGTGGCACTCAGAACACTGACACAAGCTTTTGATTTGAGGGGCATTTCTTTGTTGAAACCACCCCTGATTTTTCTCTGACTCTGATATACCCTCCTTGTTCCTGTCAAACTGGAAAATGTTATTTCTGGAACGGCATATGTCAAAATTGCTGAGTTGCTCCAGAAACTTCCCACGCATTCAATTCAGTTCATCAGACCTGCATTGACTTTCTCTTTGTTAATCTCCTTCTTGGAGTAGTAGTTGTGTTTGCATATCCTTCCTGGTCCCAGTCAAGCACAAATCTGGACTTGCTTTCTTTTTCTTTTTCATAAAAGTGTTTACTTGTGAAGATATCCTTGATGAAGAAAACTGACCCCACGTGTCTGTCACAGCAGTTTTATCTTATAGCTTAATTTATTTATGGTTGCTCAACAGCTGCATGCCTCATTTCCCAACTCTTTTTTTTTTTTTCCTGGCTTCTTCCCCAAAATCTTGGCAGCTGCCAGATTTCCTATCTTCAGCTCCTATTCTCATACTAATGCTGCTGCTTCTTCACACAAACACTCTTAAACTCCCCTCTGAGGGGGAAGAGGTGGGTGATTGTGAGACTTGCAGTTCTGTTCTCCCCTGACTTTTGCCCAGAAGCGCCCATGGAGGTGGGGGAGGTATTTTCAATTCAATAATTCCATCTTTGGTACGCTTAGGGAAGAAAAAAACTACTCTCACCTGCACATCTTTGCAACCAACCTCTTTTCCCTATGTCCTCTGTCTCCTTGTCAGGCAGGTCTTCCCAATGCTGCTGTGCTTCTCCAGCAGCATTGCTGTGTTTGTATTCCAAGGGAGACAGTGGCAGAACATCACCCTATTACCATGACTCCCACTGTAGGGGTTTCACCCTTGCTGGGCTGCACTTTGAGGGTTTGAGTGGGCACGTTCTCAGGTTGCATGATACAATCAATGTTAGAAGTAAAAATATTTATCTGTGCAGTGGGCTAGATACAACATGGTAATTGAGTGGTTATTTCACAACTGGTCACCTTTCTGAAAGGTCATTGTAATAATTAACCTTCAGGATGAAAACTTGGTTAAGATGAAGTGGGAGAAATCTTGCATCCTCCTTTGGTTATTTGCTTTGGCTGTTTATGTAAATTCAGGAATCTGCTGTATGCCTCTACTGGGACAGGTTTCTTTGCCATCAAAAAGACTAGAAATTTGAAATCAGTAAAAAATTTCATATGCCCAGCATCTTCTTTATATCTGGCCAGTTTATAATATTTCTTTATATTTTACTACTTCTTCTGAAAGGTAAAACTAAGTCTGGGTATTGTGGATTTGTAGCCTTGAATTTGCTGATTTTTCAAAAGCTTTAAAAAAAATCCTTGGCAGTAGTATTCTGTTGGCATTATTTTTTGTTAGTAGGCATATCAGGCTTCTCTCTTCCTTGTGTGCTTTCCTGTTTACCTCAACAAGATGTCCTTGAAGGGCTTGAAAATCAACTTTACCTGCATGTTTTTAGACAAAAGGCTTTCTAAAACAAGTATAAACAGAATCATGGTCACCATAGAAGAAGGAAAATTTGAAGGTTCTTAAGTATGGCTTAGCTTGGAAAGGAAGTATACTTCCTTTCTGACCAGACTAAGTGATCTGTATTTAATAACTGTGCATGTTTTAATAATTTAATAATATTAATAATTTAATAATCAGCAATTTCAGCATGGGAAAAATCAGGTCATATGGCTGTAGGGAAGCAGTGTCTGAAGTTGTGTTCTCTGGGAGTTTGATACAGAGAGAGAGAGGAAGATTATCACCAGTGCATATTTTAATAATAATTCCCTCTCCCTCCTTTAGTTGCTGAGAAGAGTTTGTTGCACAGAAATCTGGACTTAGTGCGAGCCAGTTTGGTGGTGACAATTATCTACTAGAACTGGGTTTATAAGTGATCATTGGTGTCACTGCTTGCTGCATTTGGGTTGTCCAATGCACCAACTAGCACTGTATGACCCTAAAAGCAGTTTCTTTCATGAAGAAGTTGTGTGTGGCTATACAAGTGCCATATGCTGCTACTTGTCTTCTGTGAGCCTAGAGCCTCCTGTGGAGCATCCGTGCAGTAGTGCAATGCAAACCATTATAAAGTCAGTGTTTGCTAGATGATACCACAGATAGCTCCTGCTCCGTGTTTTCGAGGATCTGTCGTATTCTCAGGTAGTGCTCTCTAGTAGCTGATGATAAGTATCTGACTTGAAAGCAGGCATAACACCTGAAGGAAGCTAGAAACTCTGAGAATTATTTTTTCCTCCAAACTACTGCCTTCTCTTAAGTGTTGTACCTTGAATAGCAGAATAATGTGAAAAGTATAAGGATTTGCTTTGTGTGTGCAGTGGGATCATTGATGCTGCTGCAATATTTTGAGGATATCTCAGTGTGCTAATTGGAAAGCGATCACACAGATGTGTGTGTAATTTTCTCCAAATTATCTGATGTTAGCGAGGAGAGTAACAGAAAAGTCACAAAAAGATTGTAAACTGAGGAAGAGCCTTGAGGAATTACCCAGAGAAGATAAGTCAGCACTATTGTTTTTCTGTCACATAAAATCTGTAATGTGGTAGGATATTTGGAATTCATCCAAATAAAAGAAACAAATTTTTACATTTATAAAAATGTGTTTGATCAACACTTGACTGGTAAAGCTTTGTACCTTCGGATATCTTTCCTTCCAAATGTCAAAGTAGTTTCAACCTGATGTTCTTAGGTTGGTTTTTTTTCAGTGCTGGCAAGATGATGCCCATTTATACTAATTAGCTAATGAATGGCTTTGCTTCAAAATTATCTCTGTCATTATGGGAGTGATACAAAATGCACCCTCTAAAATGTGTTTAGTCCTAAGGCAAATAAATTTGCACTTCTTATTTTAACAAAGTAGTTTCAACCTGATGTGCTTATTCTTTTTTTTTTTTTTTTAGGGCTGGCAAGATGATGCCCATTTACACTAATTAGCTAATGTGTTTAAGAGGGGCATAAACCTTTGTGCTTTGTGAAGCAGGATATCTAATAGGCACCTGGAGTAGGTTTTCTGTGCAAAGTTTATCCTATTCCTTATGTTACTTTGTCACAACTGCATCCAGGAGTACAGGTCAGAGCTGTCAGACCTATTGCTCTTCCTGCATTCTGGAAAGGAAATTGAAAGGTGAAATTTTGACTGCATGTGGGCTTTTGAATTCTTAGGACATTCACACGCTGCAAAAACAGAGGGGAAGGAGAAGTGAAAATCAATCTCCACTTGTTCACATGAGATGAGCATACTTTCACATCCACATTTGCAACACTCACATTTTTAGTCAACACTGATTCTGCAGCCAAAGGTGTTTATTTAAAATATGATGTTTTAGCAGTTCTTTTTTTTCTGTTTCAGCTGCTCAGGAATCTAATGCACTTAAAGCCAGACCACGATCCAGGTACTGCTTTCATTTCTATTTCAGCAGAAGACATAGATTCCTCTGCTGTTAGACATAAAGTGTAAGAACAGCTGTTGCATTTGTAACCTTTTTTTTTTTTTTCTTAAATTGGTGTTTTGCTCTAAGTCCAGCTTAGATAAGACAGGTTTACCAGGAAAGAACTGTAAGCTACAGGCGCTACATAAGTACTGCCTAGAGCCCTGTGATCTGTGATCATAAGGCACTGGGACTTCTGTTTGTCTGCCCAGCCCTGCTGCCTCATCAGGGTGGTGACTGCCTCCAGCCCAGTCCCAAGAGATTTGTGGCAGGACAGCAAGGACCACCCCACTAGGGTAAATGTTCTCAGCAGTTTCGTGCTGTTGGACCCTGCACAGTGGTTGCATATGGAGAGACACACTGCGTGCTCCCACAGAAACAACAGTAGTAGCTCAGCTATTGGTTGTAGGTGAGTGAATCCTTTCATTGGTGGGTACTTGGCTATGGCTGGTTGGTATATGATGGAAGGACTTATGGAACCATACTGTTGTGTGCTAGAATTACTCCTGCTGCAACTGGGTATTTTGAAGAAAGAAAAGGGAGACCTGTGCCAGAAAATATTGTATATAAATGGATTGTGTGTTGATTTTGACTGCTCACCATTCTGGTTATAGCCCTATCATCCATTCACCGTCCAACATTTTTGGGTTTTTTTTATGGTGGTCAGAGAGCTTTGTTTCTTTTTCATAGGTGATGAGTATAATCAGGCGCTTTTTCCATACAGGCTTGTCAAAGCCTGCTAATAAGAGAGGATCATGATAAGCCTGACAAATAAAGATGGAAATCCATGCCTTCTGTGCCATTTTTCTGTTAGCCAAAGCTTTTTAGTTTCTATACTGTTTTAAATTTACTTTGTGTTCTGAATCATAAATTGCAAATATGCAAAAAATGAATAAAGAGTATTTTATGCAAAAATGTATAAAAGAGAAAATGATTGATCGAGTTTGAAAAAAAGTCACTTGAATGTGACTACTGTGTCACGTATGACCGTCTCTCATCTGCCTGTTTGTCACTACTTCAATGCAGAAGTTGGGACTGAAGATTCATGAGCACATCCTTGAACTCAGACCTTCTGTTGTGCTTGTCCTGCCTATCCTGGAGGGCGCTATGACATCAAAAGGTCTTTGTCTTCAGATGTGCCTGACCAGCAGAGAGGCTAATTAAAAGGTCTCAGCTTTGGAGCTTGGCTTTCTAGCCTAAGCTGTGAGGATTTTTAGAAGCTTACTCCTAACTGACTTTTTAGGTGTTAGGTCTGCCTGCTGCAAGGAGTGATTAACTGTCACCGGGCTCTGTGTTGGCACTGCTGGAGCAGGCATGACTTTGCTTGGTCGCTTACTCAATCTTCACACAAAAAACCATCTCAGACTTTTAGGCTGCATGATTTTAATGCAAGTAAAATATACACCATGTAATATGGAAAGTAAAATAATAAAGCCTTAAGATCCTGATTCAATGTCTTCCCATTTGTTTTGGGGGGTGGGTTAGACCTGATATGATAAAGCCATGGAGTTCAAAACTCTACCAAAACCAAAAATTCAGCATCAGCAGAGATTTTTGTATTGCATGTAAATTTTGAAGCAATTCCTGCTTTCCCTCCTGTTATTAAAGTTTACATCAGAAACATATGATCAGTGTTGCCAAATGTCTGTCCCACTAAAGAGGTGTTTTCTAACAACAGCATGCTTGGCAAAAAAAGGATCAGTTTCCAATTAGTGGGAGTTATTTCTGTTCTGCTCAAATGTGTTTTTGGTCTTGCTTGTCATGCATAATGTGTTACAGTAAGTGTAACATCTTACACTGTCAGTGCTCATTTTGAATAAAGCTCTCAGTCTTGCAGAAAAAATGGTAACTAACAACAGCTGAAAAATATTGGATGCTGTTCAGCAAAATCAAAATTCTTAGCAAATGCACTGCGTTGGGATTAATGTGATGTGGAAGAGCCTGGAAAGATTGCTGAGCCATGTACTTGACCAGTTTTGGTCACTTTGGAGCCATTCAGTTTTTCTGGAATTTGGCGACTGTTTGCTATGAAAAATTTATTCTGATAGTTTACATATTACAAAGTGGATATTTCTAAGAAGTAGACTGAAGCTCTACTTGTATAAGCACTACTCTTGCTGTTGGGATAGGCAACAGAAACTGTAAGGAGTGCACGTAGTGGGGCATTTTACTTAGGTTTATTCCAAATAGTTGCTACAATTATCCTGTTGACAGTTAAGGTTAAGTAAGAAGGCCTGAAGCTCTGATATAAATGGCCTTAAAAAATACTAACCCTTTAAGCATGTCCTGTTCCTTTCTCCAGATGCACAGATCCCTCTCACCAAATAAATTTGTCCTGTTACAAGGGGGAACTTCTAGCCATTAGGGCAAACAATTTCATCCACGAACCTGAGTTCTGGTCAGTGTATATTTAGGTACTATTCACTGTAGTTGTTTAAAATGAATTTCTGAAATAAAATATTTGGTTCCCCCCTCTTTTTTCTTTAGGTCTTATTCTAGCACATCAATAGAGGATGCCATGAAAAAGGGAGAAGAGCCCCCTACTCCACCTCCAAGGCCACAGAAATCACATTCCAGAGCTTCCTCTTTGGACCTAAACAAAATATTTCAACAGAACACACAAGGTAAAGTTTCTTTCCTTCTTTTGAGACCATGTAAGTTAGCTGCATATTTGGCAGTTTGATCTATTTACACAAATGCTTGATGATATTCACATACACTCACCTTGGTTGGACTCAGTGATCTGGTGGGTCTCTTCCAACCTGGTGATTCTATGATTTGCTATAGAGAGTAGCATGCTACAGAACAGAAGTTACACTTTCTTGTGTTATATGGCCACTGAGGAGAAAAATCACTGTTGCTGTAATTAAGGCAGTTATAACATCTTCTGGCACGATAATGGGAAGCTTAACATATGGTAGTCACTGACTGTTTATAACTACTCTGACTGTTTAGGCAATTCTCATCAGTAACTGCAATGTATTTGATTTTTATTACCATTTATTTTTTGTAGTTCAGAAACAGGAAGAAAACCCTTAATGTTTAAAATGGGAGAAATGAAATTTCTTGTGTGGAACCATTTCTGATGCTGAAGTCTTCCATGTGCATGAGAGAGCATTCACAGAAACCATTCTTTGAGTAAAAAGAAAGGGTATTTTTTTTTACATGGGTACATATTGAGGGGAAAATGAGAATAGTAGCTGAGAAAATGTAGAATAATAGTGAGAAAATGTAGAATACTAGTTGCCCAACATTGCTGTGCTTTAGCAGTGTCCGTGGACCAGACCAGAGCTTTATGTGGTGCACGCCAATCATCTGATTCAAGGCCTAGGTTAAAGATGGCCATGTTTGTGCTTCAGAAAAAAAGCCTAGGGTTTTACTATATCAAGGAGTGTTTTAACTGGTCTCTAATGTTGGAATAGAAAAGAGAATTTCACCTCTTGCTATATGGGACCCTTTTTTTTTTGTTTTGTGCAAACACCAGACAGAATTCAAGAGTCCTGCTGTGGCTATGTGTCCTGAACCTCAATAGGAATAAACATAGGTGTTAGGGGTTTTTTTTCCTGCCTTAAACAAGAAACAATCTTTGACTGAGGTTCATGTTCAGGGATCTGTTGCCTCCAATTTTGATTTCATTATATCAAAATATATATCATGTATCAAAATAAAACCCTAAACAGAGCCAAGCACACATTTTCTAAGGCAACAAATCCTCTCAGAATCCAGATAAGAAATGTAAGTGGAAGGAAATAAACTTGGATTTAAGTTTCTCTTGGAACACAAATGAAAGGGAAATATAAATTCTCAAAAGAGTCATTCTGTGAATGAAAAGTAACATCTTGCTTTTGAAATGGAACATTTTGAAAGTCATCATTATTTTTGAAGTAACATAGTGGTTTCCTTTGGGCAACTTAACAATGTAGTAGTGAGTGTGGGAAACAGTGACTCCATCCTATCAGTACTTTTTGGAGTGTTTTGTCACTGGAAATGGGGCAATTAAGTAAGGATAGGCAGTTGGTTGCTTGCAAAAAAAGAGCATGCTTTGGTCACCCTAAACTGTTCATCATATTGTTTTCAAATTTATGGCTGTTCATAGTTGGAACAAAAATTTGCTTTATGTTGACAAACCTAAAGTATTGTGTGCTATCAAACTGCAGAAATGTGGAAAGTCTTCCAGAGGTTCAGCCTTCCTCCTGTAATCACAGGGTGCTGGCCTGTAATATTTTGCTCCTGTGAATTTCCCCTGGTGGCAATACTGAATATTTGTTGCAGTTGTGTTCCTCTAATGGAGCTGCTTTATTTTGTGACGAAAATGTAAGTATTCATAGTGAGAGAATAAGGATGAATTTGTAGCCTTGGGGAACTTAAGGAAAAACTTGCTAAACAATTTGTAGCCTAAACTAAAGAAGGTTTCCAGTTCAGATAAATGTGTATCACCAAAAGGAGGGGATTAAATCAACCCATCCCAGCACATCCAAGTACCATGGTGTATTTACCTTGCTCTGCGTTGAAGTAAAATGCCTGCATTGGAAGTCATATTTCAATTTTTTTGTTCTATGAAGGAATGGGTGCGTACTCTTCCCTGTCATTAAGCCCCAATAGTTGTTAATCTGCAACATCCTATTGATAATACGTTTCTATACAGCTACTTTCTTTTCTTCCTCTTCTCTTGTTCTGATCACCTCAATTTTTTTTCATTCTTTTTTTCATCCTTTTCACTACTGAACTTGCTTCTCAGTAGACATTCCAATCTCATGCTTGGAAACATTTTTCACTTACAGACATGTCTTCCTCAGGGAGTGGTTGTAGTTTTGGAGCCAGACTCTTTATGGAGGTTCCCATTACACTTTCTAAAAAGACAGTTCGTAGGAGAGCAGAAGGATTTAGCACTGCCACCCTAAACTGAAGAGCCTCACTGAAAAGGAAGTGTGTGCACATGGAATCGCTAAGGTTGGAAAAGATCTGTAAGGTCAAGTCCAACCATCAGCCCAACGCCACCGTGCCTACTAAGCCATGTCCCAGAGTGGCATGTCTACACATTTTTGAATGCTTCCAGGGATGGTGACTCCACCACTGTGTTAAGCAGTCTGTTACAGTCCTTGACCACTCTTTCAGCAAAGAAATTATTCCTAATATCCAGTCTAAACCTCCCATGGTGCAACTTGAGTCTATTTCCTCTTATGCTATTGCTAATTAATTGGGAGAAGAGACCAACATCCACCTCACTACAACCTCCTTTCAGCTTGGTGTGGAGAGCAATAAGGTCCTTGCTCAGTCTCCTTTTCTCCAGACTAAATAACCCCAGTTCCCTCAGCCACTCCTCATAAGACTTGTGCTCTAGTGCCTTTACCATCTTTGTTGCCCTCCTCTGGACAAGCTTCAGCAGCTCAATGTCTTTCTTGTACTGAGAAGCCTAACACAGTATTCAAGGTGGGCGTCACCAGTGCCAAGTATGCTTCTCCAATCCTGCTGGCCACATCATTTCTAATACAAGCATGCTTGCATGAATTAAATTACGCATAGTTGTATAATATC
Organism: Piaya cayana; assembly: GCA_013389865.1. Lineage (NCBI taxonomy): Eukaryota > Metazoa > Chordata > Aves > Cuculiformes > Coccyzidae > Piaya > Piaya cayana. The sequence continues at coordinate 35,804 of WAAB01023931.1, read as the reverse complement.
AAGCTGTATTTTTATTTCTGCTGACAGTATAAAACATGATCTGTCCTCAAACGATACAGTTACAGATTCACAACATAGATGATGATATGATGGCAATGTACTAATTAGGTTTTTTGGCTACTGAGTTAACATGGCCTGGAATAAATATTGAATGATGCATTTCTGGCCACAGGTTTATTGTTTTGTATTGTAAGGTATTCTGGACTGAATTTTTGCTTTGTTTTCTTTATGCTTTCCTTTCTTCCTAGGTTTTCAAAAATAGCGTCATTGCTACAGCTGAGCCACAAAAACTAGCAGCTGGAATGACTGTTCCTTCCAGCCCCATTGTATTTCCTAGTGTCAGTACAGTGAACTGTAAAAAGAACCATTTTAATGGCTTTTAATAATATAGCCAACACGAATAATCCCATTTTGCTACATTAATTTTTTGTCCAACTAATTCTTATTCAGAAATAATTCTGATTTTCTGAGTTTGGGGGATAATCTACTCCCACATCTCCAAAAGGGTGCTCAGTATTATTGAGTTTTATTTTCAGTTCTTAGTAGGTCATGTTGATCTATAGGTGTCAGTTCTTTAATTGTAAAACTGTCAGTGGTTTCGAGTATTTTTTTTCTTATTTAATTTTTAAAGGACATGAAAAGAAAAATCTTTTTTCTTCAAGTAAATTCAGCCAAAGACTGTGGCAGATCCTTGTTGTGGGTACTGGTTTCGGGAAGTGTGTGGTTTTGTTTGTTTTTCATATACTGTTGCTCTGTCATATTTGCTGCTGTCTTATGCCAAAATTCTGTCCTTGTAGCCCCTTCAGGTACTGGAAGGTCGCTATAAAGTCTCCCCAGAGCCTTCCCTTCTCCAAGCGGAAAACCTCAACTCTCTTGGCCTGTCCTGGCAAGGGAGACCTGAGGTTGCCCCGTTGTCTCCTGGAAAGTCTGCATTTATCTGTGATGGCTGGGATGTCCAACATGCACTAGCCACAGAAACTGTGCTTTTAAATTGTTGAATTGGGGCATAATTAAAAGGCCCCACCTTCTGAAATGTCCATATGTGGAATTTTGTTAAGATACATTAAGAAAGAAGTATTTCCTGTGGTTTTTTGTTTTAATCATGTTGTCTTTATGTTAGCCTCTAAAAATACAGTACTGATAGACTCTCAATATATTTCTCCTTTTTGAATATATGATGTCTGGCATTTGGCCTGTGTGCATATTAAGAAAATACTTGGCTAGGTTTTATGCATTCCTGGAAGGACAACAGCAGGTTTTAAGCAGAAACAAAACCATCAGTTTAAATGCATACATGACCTGGTTTACATCTTCATTTCTTCCCTAGCCCACTGTCTAGTCAGATAGAAGCCAAGAGCTCTCAGAGTAAGACCTGGGAGCCTGCAGCTTGCAGAGCTTTCCTGCACTGTTCACAAAGGTGATTTGCAGAACCAGTTGCTCTCCTGGGGCACCTCATGCTCCCTTCCATCTTTCCTACCGTCTGGGTGAGGAAGCAAGTGTTGAGGGGGCCAAAACTGGCACAGCTTGGAGCCCGGCGATCCTGCAGCAAGACCTCCAGCCACCTTTTACCCTGAAAAGCAGCAGTAGCTAGGGTCTGCCTTGGGTAACTCTGGTACTGGGGCAAGTCTCAGCTGAAATATTAAAACCCCAAAATGCATCCGTTCTCTTCTGGCATTTCACTGGGTTACATTTTCTGTCCGTGACTTCTGCTAAAAAAATTTACTAATGTGTAACAATAGGCAGTGACAGCCTCTGGGTCTGGTTAGATTGGTGCAGATGCCTCTGAAATGCATTTTGTTTCCCATTTAGTTTCATTTCTGAATTGTGTAACTTCTTTTAATTAACAGTTCTGTTGAACAGCAGAGAATTTGCTTTGATGAAACAACAAATTGTCGTAAACAGCGTAGATTCATGTTGATGTGGAAGCAGATCGAATGTCTCTGTAATTCATCAGAACAGCCATATAACTATTTACAAATGAATATTTGACTGAAGGTTTTCAGTACTCATTTGCTTTTGAAACTTGCCTCCTGCTGTGGCTGTCCCTTGCAGTGAAGAACGTGTGGAATGCAGGCACCATTTCTTTCGTTTTCTTGTAAGCAAATACTGTAACCTGGATTTGCTCCTTTGTAGGTGCTGATTTCAGCTAGTAACGTGGGGCTAGTATTTTGGGTTTTTTCTCCCTTTTAAAATGTGAGGTGTTAAGTACCACACTTGGTAACGAGGAAACACAACTAGTGTTTTACTTCAAGTGCAATGTTTTCTACTACGGATGATGTTTTCCTAACTGCAGTCAGATCTCTAACCTCTACTTATCTCTGCTGTGCTAGTGATGGCTGTGAAACAAGAAAACATTCCCTCTGCTCTCAGTGTAGTGTTCACAGAAAAGAAACAGTGGAACAGATCTGTTGGCATGCATCAGCATTCCTTAAAGTGATAAAAACGTGCCTCCACATCACTTCTTGATTTCTTTATATACATGTTTCCCAAGCTGTTTAAAGTGGTACTTTTATTATAAGACTTGGTCAGTACAAACTTTTTCTGCACTCTTTCATTTTTGTTAGTGCTAGAGGAAGACTGGTGTTCGGCATCACATTTTATAGCCTTTTTGTACATTTGAAGAAGATTGGTCATTACTGCCTTTACTTACTTCATCAAACCTTCATTATTCATTCAGGTAGCACAACCTTTCCTTGAAGTAGCAGGCTCAGTGCATTTTATTTACCATGTGTGGAGATTTCTGAAAATTGATGTCTTTGTTTTTCATATTTGCTCAACCACAGCCAAATTTTATATATTACTTTATGTTTTCAAATATATCAAATAAAACCATACTGTAATAGTATAGGAAAGAGAATTTTGAGAATTAAAATGATTGTTGCTTTGTTTTCATACACAATTTGATGCAAAGAGGTCCAAATAGTTACCCTAATGCTGTTTCCAGCTGTTTTCAGCAATCTTTCTTCAGCTACATCATATTTTTAGCTTAGTGAGCTAAAGACAGGTGAATTTCCCTTTTGGGTACTTGGAACTGGGTATTCAAAAACCTGTCACCTTTAACCTACCTAAGTATGATTGCTGCATTATCTTCTGTATTTTTAAATGCTTACAGGAAATCCTACCAAATACATTTATCTATTGAGGTAAGCTGTTCTGCAGGTCTTATAAAGGCAACGGTTTATGTGGTTGTACAGGGGGTTGTGTTGTTTGTATTACCATAAATACAGATTTCTTAACTAAGTTTTTGGTTGAAAGCTGAGGTGACAAGGGGAACCTAAAACAGTAATGTCCTTTTTTTTTTTCATGCTGAACTGACATCAGGGTGAATTTAGTTAAGTAATTAATTTTCAGGACCCCTTCCTCTCACTGCTCTTGCATTAGCCGTGTTTTACTAAAATTCAGCTACTTTCTTGGGTAATTTTTTCTGTCTTGCCTGTTACTGTGCTGTTTCTTAATCCAACCAAAACATTAAATTAGGAAACTGACAGTTCTGAAGGACTTTTATTTTAGAACAGTGATACTGGCAAATACTATCAGCAAAACATGCCATTTTGCTGAATATTGTTGGCACAGTGTACAAGAGCTCTAATGTTTCCAGCTTCATTGAGTTGAGAGTGCAGAGTCAATTTAATAACTTTGACCATAGTAAGAGTTGTAACAACAATTGCAATTTATATTCAAAATGTTGTTTATGCATAGAATATAGAGAACACAAAATTGAGCTTTTCTTCATACTCTGGCACTTACCACTGCAATGAAAGTATGGTGAAATGCTTTCTTAACGTAAGTGTTGAAAAAACATTTTTTCAAAGTAGAGAATGCATTTTTTGAGGAGGGAAGATGGGGTTGCTCAGCTTCTAATCTGTTATTGGATCCTCTGTTTTCTTCTAGTTCTCTTCCTTTTCAGAGTATATGTGAACATTGAACTGAGCTTATTCTGAATAAAATATTAATGTCTTCACTTTGATTTGAATGGAGGAGTTTTACGCCTCTCAACCTTCTGGAATTGTTTAGAAAGGACTGATGTGTTTACAAATATGTAACTTATTTCTTTGCCCCACTGGGTAAGGACATAATTACGGTTGAATAGGCTGAAGAAAATAGTGAGGACATACATGGATGAATGCTTATGACATGAAAGTAATCTGATGGGGTAACTTATTTCTGCATTTTTAGATTCTGAAATTATGTCTGTCTCTAAGGGATGAGCCTAGAGAGTGCTTGTATGCAAACTGGGGTAAATCTTACCACCCTTTCAAGTGTAACTGTTTCTTGACAGTTTGTGTAAATGGAACTTATTTTAAATAATTTTTTTCATTTTTCTAATCTTGGCTCTTGTCTTTCTGGAATGGAGGAGTGGTCTACAGTCTGTTTTTCACTATATTGCTGGTTGTTAAAAATGCAATTTTAATCCAAAACCTCCTTTCTACTGAAAATTGTTAAGGCTGAAGTGTTTTCAACTGTCCATACAAGCCCCACTGACCTATTTTCATGATCCCACAAGGGTTACTCTGTTCCATGAAAAAAATGTTGGTCAATCATTGAACAACTTTACAGGCTTAACAAGAGAGGATCAGCTATTCCACTGTTTCTCATGTGGAACAGGGGAGAAAATTGCCTCTCTTGGTGGGGAGACCCTAGAGATGTAGATGGTCTAAGGAAGTGGTGCCTGAGTGGTGAGTGGGACTGGCGGAGTGGTGGGTGCTACTCGCTGCTCTTCCTGGCTCCTGTGTATCTGCTCCTGTGTATTGGAAATAAGAAGAGGTGGCAAGTGAGGGAGCATCCAGTACTGCCCCCAGAATCTCCAGAGTGGGAAGCTCTAGCCGTATGAATCTGTGGGAGGTTGGTGGAAGGACTGTGCCTCCCTGTGGGTGGAGAAGGAAGCTAAAGGTGAAGTGAGAGGGAACAAAATCATCAATAGTTTTACGAAGAGAAGGAGGAGGGAGAAACAATCCCCAAACAGAAACACACCAAAAAGGAAAGGATAGAGAAAATGGCAACTAAAAAAGGAAATAGTTTAGGGAAAATGAGGAACATGAACATAAAAATAGAGATGTTGTGGATATGTGACACAAACCTGAATACAGGTGTCCTAAAAAAAGGTCTTGTGGTTTTTATAAAAAATATGCCAAATTTCATAGATAAGGTGTTTAAAAAAAGACATAATAAACCCCACCTTTAATAGCGGTTTGCTTTTTTGTATTGAAAGTGACCCATCAAGTATATAAACACACTAATCTCCTAAATGAAGTCACATCTGTGAGTTTGGAGTGCAGAAGCGTTAAGTGCCTAAGGTTTGTCTATCTGTCTTCCTTATTACTTGAAAAGTACTTGGGTAATTTTCCATGCAGTTGACTGATGTTCTGTATGATTGGTACACAAAAACCTGTAACAAGAGTGTGTCTATATCAGCTGTATGTATTACTCCCTGTGTTGAATGAAGCTTTGCTGCTGAGCAGGTTCCCAAAACTAGCTGTGAGAAGAGAGATTGTTCTGACACTAGTGATGCTTTCTACAGTCTTTCTATGAAGCTGATGACAAAATTAGGAGTCTAAAATATTTTTTCACATTGCTGTTACCTTTTGAGGAGAAATTATTAAGAATTAATCTCTGGATAAGTAGATATTTCACAACCACTTTACTAGAATCCTTCATGATATTTACATTCTTGACTACAGCTTTAATTTTTTTGTTGCAACTTTATGCCGACACAATAAGGAGAATTAATAAATCAGACCTCTTGAAAAACAGTTATTCCACAGTCACCTAACCAGCGCTGTTCTCAGGAATGTAAATAAATGAAGGAGTGCAGAGAATGGTTTTAAGGGATATCCAAATACCGATTTCAGTGAACAAGAAGGGACATTTTGTAAGATGGAGGTAAACAGAAACCAGCTTAAACTCGGAACTTTTCTGTGGTCTACCTTTGGCAACAGAAGCAGGAAAAGTATCTCAAAAACCCTTTTCAAAATAGCAGAGTGGAAGGGTGAAAATGCCAGCTTTCCAAAGTACCTAAGGAGCTGAAGCCTTAGGTAGTTTGGAGGACTAAGAATAATTAATTCTATTAGCTTATCTTTTGCAGATCCTTTGCCTCCTGATAAAATGAATTGGTTGGTCGTTTGTTAAATCTGGTCCAGGAGCTAAGCACTCTCAAGCAGCATAAACTCATCGAAATCTGCCATGCAACCAGGCTCACTCTTGATCCAACAGTGCTTTATCACCCACTTGAAAAATACCAACCATATCAGCCAGACTGTACCAAGGAGTGCTCTGAGAGCTTTCTCCCAAGTCTCTGGATGGTCCCCACCCAGTTGCAGAAGCTGGGGGTGGTGAAGCAGAACAGAAGCAAGAACTTGAGTTAGGCCAATTTCAGGTGAACTTGGACTTAGGATTTGGTTTGGTTAGGGCTGCACCTTTTGTGTGAGCTGAGAAACACAGGCCTCTTTCTCCCTTTGGGAATCATGATCATAGTAATTGAGCTAAAGACCTACTTCCCATAAGCGTGACTGGACCATGATATGTTTTTTCATGGTCTCCTCTTCCTAGATCTAGTTAGTTAAGTAAAGAAGCTGCTTGGATGGTCGCTATGATTGATATTTTTCACCATGATGAGTAATGAAAGTGCTGAAGATTTGTGTTGTGTGCTAGGAAGGCTGGAGGCAGAACAGAACAGTGAGATAGGATGACACAGCCCCTTCTCGGAGTGTAGCATTACAGCCCTGTGTTTGTTTTAAAATGCTAATCTAGCTTCAGATTGGAAAGCTTGTGTTTTTTTATCTAGTGTGGTGTCATGTTAGTGCTATCAGACCTTTGTGATAGCCGAGGTAGGGCAGAAAAGTGGTCCTGGAAGCCTTCCATGCTGATAATCTGCCTTAAAGTGTAAACATGCTAAGTAAAGAGCCATGATTTTTGAACTGGAAGCCTTATCATTGTGGGAGTAACTAGTGAGTGAAAATGCTATCATTTACAGGAATACATGTGATATGGATACTGGATATACTTAAACCAATTTTGCTGGTACGTATATGACCTCTCCACAGTGCTATCTTTGAGTTTTGCTTTACGTTGCTTACCCTGGTTTGAATGCCACCAAACAGCTCAGTAACAAGGCGACCTGTGTCGCCTCTGCTTTTGCATGTGGTGTTGAAGACTTGTTTTCCAAGAGTAGTGGCATACAGTTTGTCCAAGCTCTGAGATGTACATCTGGAAATATTATATTTATTTGTTTGCTGCTCAGTCCCAGGATACTTGCTTACATTTTGGAAATGGGTCTTCCCCTGTATTTGGGGTTTGCTTTGAGAGTTGACATAGTGATGCCATCTTTTAGCAGCAAGAGCCCAACTGTGTGGAGTGGTATCCTAGGAAGGCAGACATTGTGGAATATCCTAACATTGCAAGTCACCTGCTGTTGCACATAAAAATCTATTAATATCTGTTAATACTGTCCTCTTTTAGGGTAGTGACAGTAGAGAAGGCGAAAGCAGACAGCATCTGCCACTAAATATTTTTTCATTGCCCTGTGGACGAAAACGTTGAGGTTTTTTATAAGCTGTTTTTAGTCCTCAAAAGTCAACTAACTTTTTTTCTAGCAATTGTGCTCACATAAGCATGATTACCTTCTAACAACAGGACAAAGATGTTCTGAAACAGCAGGAATTTTATGCATATTTCATGAGTAGTTTAAGTTAGAATTTGCAGGATTAAAAAGAGGAAAGTGGGTCAAATGCACATGGTGTAAGCATCTAAGTTCTTTAATGCTGAATTCATATATGTTGTATTTAGAAAGCTGAAGAAGCAGCTTTTTGAGGTGGTTTTTTTTAGTGTGGTGTGGTTTTGTTTCTTTGGTTGTCTTGGGTTTTTTTTTTTTTACATTTGACCATCTTATGGAAAAATTACTTTTCCCTTTGAAATTTTGTGGGCCAAATCCCAGAAGACTTCCAGGGTTTCACAGTGTTTGCAGCAACTTCAGGAAATTATTTTCCACCAAGCCCAGTGCTTTTCTGTATAAGCACTACACTGTTGCTTTTCTAGGTATATTGCTGGGTTTGAAGAATCAGTGAGCAAGGACAGTACGTGTTGTATCCTCTGAAGCTTAAGTAAAAGCCAATTCCCAAAGGATGCAGCTCTGAGGGAGCTGCCCGTGGCAGCAGTGCACTCCATAGCTTTGTGTTTGAGCTGCTGGGGGTTCATTGGGAAGTGTGTGATTTGTGCTCCTCAGTGACATTGGAGCTGTTTGACGAGTAGAGATGATACCCCTGCAGTGATAATCACTGGTAGTGGTGGAAGGGTAAGGTGCACACACATGTTTTCCTTGGAGCTTCGCAGCACAGCTCCCACAAGGTTTCCTGAAAATGTGTTTTGTTGAGCATATGTACTTGTGCAGTATTAAGCATGCAGCTACAGAGCGATGGTGTTAGAGTTAGGTGGTGTTTTCAAATGTTGTTATTAGCTGTAATTGCCAAAGCCACTGCTAGTGGTCAGATAAATAAGGTAATAATCTGAATGTCACACTAAAGGAATGGAATGTTTCTCACTCCACTGTTGTTTTATAGTGATTAGTTGCACAGAGAAGATGGCGAATATAGTGACGGAATCATGCTGATATTGCAGTGGCCTAATCATAGAATCAGAAAGGATCCTAATGACCATGTTTTTATAAAATATCTCTCACACCTCTAGGTTTGTTAGTGGCTGTATTGCTTAGCTGAAGTTGAAATTGTTCTATGCCTCTCCTTTGCTCTGTGTGATAGTACTCTTTCTTTTGATTCAAGAGATGATGATACAGAAATTGTAAGAAACCTCAGTCTGTAAGGTTGTGTGGAACTGCATATAGTCAATGTTTCTGTTCTCTGTGTTTTCACCCACATATTTTTATTCTTGTCACTGTTGTTTTTAATGGTTAATACTCTTTTTTTCTTTGTGTTTTCAACCACATAGACATTTTTAGATGTGTATGATACATATAAACGGTGAAGCTGTGGAAAGGCTCTTATTGGTCTTTGTGGCTTTTAAAAATATGTATGGAAATAAAAAGTGTATAAATATAATTATTGTGATAAAAGGCATTTCTAAGGTTAATGGAGGGGATGAGGTATGCTATACAAATAACTACCAGTACAAGATGCCTGGTATCTTTGCCAGTGTAATTGCCAAACTCTCAGTGTGACAGGAGCTTGGAAAGGGGAACCTGCCTAAGGACTCCCAGAAGTCCTGGTTGTTGTCTCTGCTAGTCTCCTCCTTTCTGCAAGTTCATTGGAAGCCATCATCTGACTTGTATTTTCGCACCAGGATGGGTTTTTAGATATTTTAAGGAAACTGAGAAATACAGTACCTGGGCCTATGTGTTTGTTGTGTGCTGGCTCAAACTAAAAGCTGACATTGCATCATGTTAAGGGGGCCTTAACTGACCATTATGGTTTGTCTTCCTTCTCTTATTTCTCTTCATCCGTCCAAAATACCTCTAGTGAGTAATTACATGCAAAACCAAAATGTAAAGCCAAAGAAACACAATTCTTTTTTGCTTTGTTTAGGCTTTTGTCCTATTAATTCCATGTCAATTGTTTGCTTTTTAAGGTTGTACTCCATCACATAGTGTATTTTATCTGGAATGAATGCTAATGTCTACATTGTATGCCAAAGCATCACCTTTTTTTTTTTTTTTAAAGGCAGTAATGTTAATGATGATGAGCAAAGTCCCAAGGACAGTTAAGCCCTGTTTCTGTGGCTTGAATTGGATTGCTTCAGCTATAGCTTTTGTGGCTGACTGGCTTCCATCTCTGCTTTTTATCATAACATTGTGGGGTTTTAAGGCAATTAAATCACTGCTCATTCACTACTCATGAGGTTACTTCAAACATGGTTTTGCTCAATAAGGATCAAGTTTGGTTTCTGTTATTAAAATGGTGAATACTGCCACTTCATTAGGAATTATGGAAATTAATTCTGATTTTATTTGGAATTAAATTAATGTGGGTTTGTTTGTTTTTGTTCTTTTCTCACTGTACAGCTGTGAGGTCTGGCTGGCTGCCCCCACCACCACCTGCACTGCCTCCTCGACCTTCTGTATCTCAGGTAAGGATAAAGGTTTAGCACTTTTCTGTGTGTTACTCACTTATTTATGTTACTGTTGCAGTGGTTAGCATAAGCTGGCTTGGGCATAGCAGTTGTTCTTGTTTCCAAGTTAGTGCAAATCTGTTTGCTCTGCAGTTCCCTACGTGTCTTTTTTCATTGGTCTGTCTAGCCGGTGTGTTGCAATGTCAAATTACAGACTAATTAAATCTACTTGTAGTGGAGCTGACATGCACCCACTAGAAAAAGATGTAAATTAAAGGCTAGTAAAGCTAGTCTACCATTAAGTTTCATGCCTGAAAGGCATGGACTTGATACCTGCTGTTTGCTTCTCGAGCTTCAAATTCTCAGAAGGTGTCTGTGAAGGGACCCATGGCATCTGGGAGTGTACTTCACCCATGGGTTTGAAGAATAATGCTGAAAGGAAGCAATGCAGTGTCAGTTATACTATTAAGTTATGCTATTAAGTTTCAAACCGTTAGTGGTGTGTTTGTGTTCTAGTTTTTGGTTGGGGTTTTTGGTTGTTTTAAGAGCATCACACAACCATAGCACAATGCAAATTGACTAAATCATGGGTATCTGCATCCAGACACTTTTTCATGTTTTAGGAAATGGTGGAGGATCAGTGTCTTGTTCTCATAGTGTTCTTGTCTTTGTGAAGTTTCAGGTGGCACTATGCTTTGTGTATTACTCCGTTAGGTAAAATGTATACCAGAAAAAAGTCTATAGGGAAGCTAACAGCCTGTTACATATAAAAACTTGATGAGGCACCCTTCCTTGATCCAGAAACAGTCCTCACTTGAGTTTTGGATCTACCATTAAGAGTCTGCTGTTGAACATTTCTGGCTGCGCAGTACTTACGTGAGAAATCATAACAGGCTTGTTGCTAGCCCCAGCTCTACCAGCAGCTCATTGATCTCTTTCTCTCCCTAACCCTATTTTAGCATCTAGGTGCAGCTAATTTCTACCTTGAGGACTCTAGAGCATTCTGGTTTGAGCTTGTGTTCTCACTCTGAGTCAGTATGGCACTAGCCATACTGCTTATACCAAATGCTCTGAATTGCTCCCATCACATTCCTGCTTTGGCTAATGCTTCCCAGAGAGCAGCGTCTCCCTCTGGCTTCCCCTGATCCTGTGACGCGGCTCCCTGCTTTGTGCCTGCAGCAGCTGCCACTGCTCAGACTTGCCACAGTGCACTGGTTCCATGCAGCACAGGCCCTCTTGCTGCCATTGGGAAAAGCAGTAAATATAACAAATCCAGTTCTTACAGAAAAAAAAAACCCCAAACCCACGTGTTTTCAAGCAAAGTTCTGCAAATTGTTTGTTTTCTTGTCCTGTGATCAATTTCTATTTCCTTAGCAGGGCAATGAGGAGAGATGTCAATTTATTTAGGCATGTCCAGCACCTTTCTTCCTGTATCACAAATAATGAGCCAACTGCTCATGCTACATTGGGCCATGCAGAATGTAGGACCTTTCTAAAATGATAAACACAGGAAGGTTCTCATGTGAAATTCTTGATCTGGCCCTCTCCAACAGAAAAGTTTGTTTTCTTAAAGAAAAGCAACTGGCTTCTGTGTCTTTTTAGTAATGAATATATAGCTGATGCTTTGCTTACCTGCATTGCTTCCATCTGCTTAATTTATTTTTGATGATTTTTAAAGATGTTTAATCAAATACTCATAAAAGTGTTCTTGTTCTGACACATAGCAAAAATCTACATAGAACCAGTTCTTGAAAACATAATAAACTTAATAGTTGTCACATTCTATTTATTTTGTCTCCAAGCATGCTTTGCTGTGATAAAGGTAACAGACAGGGAGAAAGTATATATGATGGGGTTCAGCTGAGTTGACCCTTATGGACAGCATGTAAGCAATAGTAAGCATATGGATTACATTAGTCCAGTGGGTCCCTTAGTTTAAAAAGCATGGAGAGTTTGAGAGAGGGATCTGTTTTCAAAAGTGAGGCAGGATCAAGAATTAAAGAAAAGCCTTAATACTGAAATGACACATTCAGCTTTTTCCTGTTTCAGGATTTACCAAATTCTTGTTATATTTCTTTTTTTAACTTATTTTTTAACAATGCTATTGAAAATCCTTTTATCTAACTGCTGTAACATTTTGCTGTATGCCTGCAGTTAACCATTGTGACTGAGAAACGTAGCTTGGAAATGAAGTGAACCTCACATATTTCAGGTGGCTGTGCACTGTATAAGTATGTTCATAGTGTGCTTATTTTGGCTCAGCTTTAGAAATCAGTTGATGGAGGAGGAGAGGGAAGTAATTTCTTGTGAGGACTACAGTTTTCTATGGATGACTGAGAAGCAGCCTGAGAAGCAGTTGACTCTTTAGAGTGAGATTAAAGGACTCGTGGGGTATAAGGGCCAAAGTGCATAAAAGAGAGGTACTAAGGGATAGGTATTACATTACGGTGGAGCAGAAGTCTGCCTGTGACCTTAATCAATAGCAATATTGAAATGGTGTCTTTACTTTGGTCCCAGGTTGCTGTTGATTTTAGTAGAACTTGTTTCAACCTTTAGGAAAACATTATTTTTCCTGTCAGAACCTCCAAGGTAATCAAGTTCAGTAAGTTACTGAAACACTGGTTATTCAGAGTGTGCCAAACATCTCTAGTCATACCACAAACTTATTAAATTATGTCCATATCAAACTGCCTACTTAGTGCAGTCAGCTGCACAAAGGAGGAGGACTGTAGCACTGGGTGGGTGAGCATGGTACAAGGTAAAACTCAGAGCTAACGCTGCTGTGGCCTTTACTTCAGAGCTCAGTGGATGCTCAGGCTTATTGTGAGAAACATGAGTCTTGGAATCCTGAGAGGACTTGGCTAGTTTATGGGAAAATAACAGCAGGGCTGGCACTGCTCTGGGTTGCTGCTGCCAGCCCATGCCATTCCGCACCTCTTATAGGCAAATACCTTTACTGGTGTGGCTGCATATTTTCAAACCTCAATGACAGGCTTTCGGGTTGGTGAATTGACGCTGCATTTCTTTCTTATTGGTGGCTTAAGAGGCTATACTATCTCCATCTCCTCGGGATTTTTCTCGATTGCCAAGGTTGGCATTGTATTAAACTTACGTCAGTCCACAAACTGTACCCAAGTTTTCCTCAGAGCTTTCACCAGGTTTTTCTCCAGTGCATTGGTTCTTTCACCTGAGGTTCCTATGGTGGCTGTAAATAAATTTAATGAGTAAAGATGAACAAAAGGCAAGTTTACGTAATGTGGATACACTATGATTTCCAATTTGCAATCTTTTTCAAATTCCAACCCATATCTCTCTGCAAGCCATTTTGAATTGGTCTCCAGTTGATGTTGGGAAATGCAGTATGAAATGCTTTATTAGAATCCTCAATTCATTTTGCTTTCCTAGTAAAAAAGAAAGTAATTAAAGTTTTACCTAAATTCCATAACTTGGAAGGAATATTTATAAAAACAAGCTTATACAAAGAGCAGAGTTTTGTGTTGGATAATGTATTAACTCTGAAGTGTTTTACTGTTTTGTAAATGTCTGTGTGTAAGTTCAGTGACACCTTCTGTAAACTCTAGTAGCACATCTCATTCTTAGCAAGTAGCTGCTTGGATTTAAGGATAATTTTGCCTGTATTAGTTTCCCTGTTTCTTCGCACCATAAATAATATGCTACCAACTATTCTACAGACTTAGAACACTGGCAATCATAGAATCATAGAATCATAGAACAACCAGGTTGGAAGAGACCCACTGGATCATCGAGTCCAACCATTCCTATCAATGCCTTACCTCTCTTGCTCACTTTCCTCTACATGCTATATTTATGGCTTTTCCACTCTTTTTGGTTTTCAGTTTGGTTTTGGCTTTTTTTTTTGTCATACTTCCACCCCAACTGATGGTATATATTATAGAACAAATAACTTCTAGCTTGTGGAAATACTTACTGTGGTATTTTCTGGGCTTGTAGAGGACTGGATCAGTGGCTTGGCTAATTTTTCATGATCCTCTGTCCCTAACTTTGTAGTAAACTTAAGCCATCAAGAAGAAATTACATAAAGGTGGCCCTAAAACTGTTGTTTGGACCTTAGGGCTATACAGAGAAAATTTGTATAACTTGAAAGTGGCGAGAATCACGATGGGAAGTCAATAGCATATATAGCTGATTTGAACTGACACAGATTTCACATAGGAAATAACTTTGAGTGCTCATGAATAACACTGCGCTGGAACTAAATGTGTATGCGCATCTCATATAAGCCTCTGTTATTATTTTTTTAAATGGGAAAAAAATAATACTTTATTACTGTTGGCTTTTAAGCCTACAGGAGTAATTTACCACAGCTGCTTACTGTGGAAGATTTAGTAGCATATTTACGCTAATAGGAATTATGGATGAACACTGAAGAGCAAATACAACTTTAGGATTTTATCCAACATCAGCTCACTAACTGCAACATTGCCCAATTAGATAAACATTCCTTTATTTAAATTACTGTATTTCAGTACCTTCCTGTCCAGTAATGAAGGCATGTCTTCAATCCTGCCTGTGTTATGGAAGGGGATTTGAAAAACAGTGGGATTGGAAGAAAAACCCTGTATATCTTGGCCGAAAAAATTGATGTTCCTAGTCTCTCTCTTTTCCCAGATTCTGAATTTTAAACCTGTTCATTTTTGTGCTGGACTTTAATTTCTGGAGACCTTGGGACCTCGTTTTCCCATCGGTTCCATACTGGCAATTTTGACAGGTGGTGAAAAAATTATGGATGAAGGCAAAGTGTTCAACTGAAGTAGAATAGGTAGGCAGCTGCTAACATTATAAAAATGAAGTGTTATGAGTGCACTGCAGCTCTAAAGATCAAAATTTTACTGTTATGTGAGCTCAAGAGTTAGGCTGTTAGTTTAGTGGCCGTCATTGCTGTTAGATGTAATTGATTTGGTGAAATCATGGAGACAAAGTTCTGTGAAGGACAATGGGTGTGGGTCACCCTACACAGTCACAGGCACCCGGTGTTATTGGAAAGTGAAGATATTATACTTTCTAACATATCAAATGTTCCACTCCCCAAATGTTACTTGATAGTTCATAATTCCATGAAGCTTTTTTTGGCCTGTCATCGCCCAGAATTGTAAGTGAAACCTGGGAAATAATTCAAGGAGTTGTCTCTACTAAATGCCTCCATGTTCTGTTGAATCCATGGAGAGCCACGAGCATGGACTATGTGTAGGCTGTGTCTGTAACTATCAATTATTCCCCCGCTGATTTGTGGTGCAGGGGCCAAGAGGTGTAGGGAGGGTCTCCTGTCTGTGCTGCTGAGACCTTAGCCTCCTGAGTGGGATGGCCACATGCAAGCTCCATGCTGGGAGCTGCTCTTGGAGGTCCCTCCACTGCCTGCATCTTTGGGTAAAGCAGAGATACATGGAGGTTGAGGTAGGATTTGCTTATCTCTGTTACAAGGTTGTTTGGAGAAATTATTCAGCCAACTGAGGCACTGCCTTACTCTGTAAAATTATGTGAGGAGTTTTAAGTACTGGCAGGACACCTGGAGTTTTGCAGGAAGGAACTTTTTTTGTTATAGAAATAAAAAATACCAAAAAAAAAAAGGAAGATTTTGCTTTTGGCAGCATGTTTATTTGTATATATGGTGGTGTTCTCTCAGACAACCATTTTATATTAAACTAAATGCATATTTTTTTAGCTTACATTTACAATCCTTGTGCAAGCAAAGGGTGAGGTTTTTGATCATCTCGTTGGTTTTGGCTGCAGAATAACATATGTTGCATAATCGGTGCAATAGGTACTGAAGAAGCCTGTAACTGTAATAAAACTGGAAGTCTTCTTTAACACAGAAGATTTTGCCATCTGTGACTTTAATATAATACAAGTGGATTATCTTCCTCTCATAAAAGTTATATATAAAATCTAAAATGGTCAGACAAAATAAACTATTGTTTGAAGAGATGGGGAAAGTAGTACAGTTGAAACTGAATTTTGGGAATAGTTGGTGATGCCATAAAATCCTTTCTAAAGAGGTTTTTGGGAGAATGGAAGAAGGGGGGTTGTCTTAATTAAAATGTGTGGTAATAGTTTTTGAATTTGGCTTCACATTTATCATAGAAAACAACAGCAAAAAAAGCTGAGAATCCAATGCCTGTATCTCTAGTGGAATGCACATACCCCTTTCTAGCTTATGTTAATCTGGTTTTGTGGAAGTGGAGTACTAAAACAGATTGTTAATGCTTCCATCTGTGTCCTATTCTTTCCTTGCAAATGGGCTGAACATTGCAGTAATTTGTTTGTATTTACTCTCTTTTTCCTCAATCTTATCACCATCCCTCAGATAGCTCCGGGAAAGAAAAAGCTTACCAAAAGTTTAGGACTGCGCAGTGCTGAGAAAGCAGGCAGCACACTAAGACCCTGTCAGCTTGTTGCATTCACATCCCTATGGGTTTTCTTTCTGTCTTATCATTTTCAGTTTCTGTAACAAGCAATAAAAAGAAATGATGATTCAGTGTGGGATGCGCAAGACTTGCAGAAACTGGAATTCAGACTTCTTGACTTCTTTGAAATTGGCATTAAGTGCAAAAATATGAATGCTTAGAAAGGAGCAAAATACCTCTTAAGTGGACTTACGTAGAGATGATAGAAGATTGCAATGTGCACTTGCTGAGCATTAAGTGTATTTAGTATCCTACTTTTTCTAACAGAAAAGCTGTTCTCAATACTTTTTTTTTTTGCAAAACTTTTTTTGGCACTGTATAAGTAATGTTTATGGGCTGTTGCAATGAATGCACAGAGATAACTTCATTTCTGTGACTAGTGCCGTTGACTACAATGGAACTATTTCTGTGTGTAATGTTAGCTTGGAGTTTAAGTGTGGGTGTGATTGAATTGTAGGAAAGGTTGAATATATACTCCACCTCCTGTAAAAAAGGCTCTCAGGTAACAGAAATATGAAAACTCTGCATAAACCTTCTGTTCTGGAAGATCAGTTATGGATTGTCTTGAAAAGTGGGTGTGAAATCTACATGTAATCCAGGACTGCAAAGCCAAAGAACTGGAAATGTAAGTGAAGAACCAGTTGTAAGGTAATGCGTTCTCTTACAGTTATGAAAATCTTTCATGTGAGGCTTTCAAAGCATTTACTGCTTAAGTGAGTGTTACATATTCTTTTAGAAAGGTACTGTTAAGTATCTTCACATGGAGCAGTGAGGAGATTATGAATGGCTGGGCAAGGATCATGGGATGAAATAATGAGCAGGCCATAGGTTGGTCCCTGGCCATGGCTGTTCTACAGAAACTTTGTTGTCCAGTTTTATCTTCTGCCTGGAAGAGCGAGGAGAGTATGTCCATTTCTAGAAAATACAAGACCGCACTGGAGAAAAAGGAGGTACCAGCTATTAATAAACAGGTACCACCTCTGCCACTCCTCGTGGATGACATTCTCCTTATAGTCTAGTCTAGGAGCTTGGACTGGAGTATTCTGGAGCCGGTCTTGCTCTGCCTGGGATCTGAAGGCTACAAGGACTTGCTTTCACCCCAAATTCAAATCTGTGAAGGGAAGGAAATCTGAAGAGTCCATTTGCTAAAAGAAGAAGTGGGATTTATTTTTCCTTTGGGGCCAGTGTGGGGAGACACCAGCTTTTGAAAATGTATTTGTAAAGCCTCTCAGGTCTTGCCTAGAGGACTTTGTTGGGATAGCTGAATCAACAAACCTTCTTTGCATTGATGCATGTTGCAGTTAAACAAAAGATTTTTGCCTGGCTTAAATGCTGTCAGTCGCTGAAAATTCCCTGCAGCAGCATACCGATTTTTTTACGCTTGGGCACTTGTGTCAGAGGCAAGCCACTCTGAGGAATGGAGATCTTTCGTAGAGGAGAAATTACAGCTCTGCTGGCAGAACATTAATGTGTAGACCTGGCTTCTGCATGAGAGAGAAAGGAGACTCCAGAAAGAACTGAGCCTTACCATGCCCAGCCTGGCTGGCTTGCAGGTCCTGAATAATGCAGTCAGCTATTTTTTGGTACTGTCTTCTAAGCAAAGCGTTCAGAAATGTCCTGTCCCATATACCACTAGGTGGCACTTTAGGGACATGGCAGTCAGTTGGTTTTATTCATTATGTATGAGCTGCGTGACCAGAACGAGGGTTTTTTGGTATGGATTGCCTTTTTGGGGGGTCAAATTTTTTTTTTTTTTTACCACCTGTCCTCTCCAGCCATCCCCTGTCCTACTGGCTGTAGAGCTTTGCCATTCTTGCATCCTGGTAGCGGGGAGGAGCAGCCAGCCCAGTGGCCCAGGCTCAGCCAGTGGGTGCCACAGCCCAGCAGTTGCCACAGCTGTTCAGCTGGCAGCCACATCACAGCACTTGGCTAGTAAAAATATATATATTGCATTAGCAGGAATGGTGATGCCAAACAGTTAGACATTTTGAAGTTTTACCCCTTTTTGCATCAGCCCATCAATTTATATTTGCTTCCCCAAGAAAAAAAAGGTTTTTCTCCCTTTTCAGCCCTGCAATGAGACCATTAAAAAAAAAAGAGCGTGTGGAGAGTTTCTGCAAAAGTTTAGTGGTTTGGGGTTTTTTTTTGCTCGCCTCCCACCCTAGTCTTTTATCTTGTTGTAATTTAAATTTTCATGCCTGTTTGACAATTGACATTGTAGTATATCAGTCTACTTCATTACTGCTGTGCTGTTTGAACACATTGGTTCTTGAAAAGCTGTATTTTATCTAAGCACAAATAACATGGGGTTGGTCTCCTTTCTTTTTCATTCTGTGGAATAAGTTAGTGTATTCTTGCTTTAAGGTTTAGCATAGACTAAAAAAAAAAGAGCATGAGCACCAGAAAGTGGCTGCCTGGCTAGTTTAAGGGTATATCTAATGCTCCCTATCCAAGAAAGGTCAGTAAGTGCTGGCTCTTATATATCTCTGTCATTGTGTTGTGCAGCAAAGCTGTAGATTATAGTATACATATGACATGGCTCTCTGAAAGACTGTGTGTGCTCTTGCTATCCCTACAAGAATGATTTGTCAAAGTGATGTGGTTTGAGTCCAAACTTATCATACGGCTCTGGGTGTTTGAGCTTTTGCTATCCCCAATTCACTCATGAAGGCCTCATAGACTTTGGCAGGTTGCTGTGACCAGTGCCTTAATTTCTTTCCAATATATAAAGAGTGGCTGTAGAAACTGGGAAGCTTATGGGCCATTTAGCTTGCTGAAAAATAAATACTCTGTTGCATTAAAAGGACTTTTAAAGGTCTTTGATTTTTGTAGAGAGAAAAAAAAAATTGCTTTTTCCATTTCACTCTTCTATTTGTACCAGAAAACTAGAGTTATAGAAGTGCTTCAACCCCTGAAAAGCTTCCAGAATTCAAATGTTAGTATCCAGCGATTGTGAAAATACAAATATTTAAGTTATTCATTCTCAAATAATAAGGGAAAATTACAGGGTGGGTCAGTTTGGGATTTTTTTTGAACCACCAGATAACATTACAGATGTAGAACATTTAGAAGAGGAGGGAGAGAAATCTTGTCAACCAAGACACCTTTTCCTCCTCTCCAAAGGAATTTCATGTGCATCTTAAAAAAAAATCCCCTATCTCCCTCTTCTGTGCACACCATTGACACTGTATGGTTGGAGAACAGCAGTAACCTATCAGAATCCCGTTTCCTCTACACTTTCTTACAGCTTTTGTGTCTATTCTGAAAGAAATGGAATTGGTATGAAAAAGATCCTTCCTTTCTAAATATACAAATTTCTGTGCAGGCTGTCATTTTTATTTAACGTACAATTAAGCACTGGGAAACTTATGACTGCTGTAGAGCTTGATGGACCTTTGCAGAAACCTCTTGGCAACAGTGAATTAGGTTCTTAAGTGTGACATATTATTATGGCTAAAATCCTGGTCCCTTCAAAAGCTGAGGTTTGCCTTGAACTTGGTTTTAAATACAAGCTTTCACCTGTGTAGAAACAACCCCTTTTTTTGAGGAGAAAGCAGGATGGCACGTTGCCTCTCCTGCCCAGGGGCTGTTGTCAGCGTGGCTCCAACTTGGCAGAAGTTGGGAAAGAGAAGAGTCCGCCTGCCAGTGCCAATTGCCCTCAACCTACTGTTCCTGCCTGCCTTCCCTGTCTTGGAGAGCCAGCCCGTACCTCCTAGACAGAAAACAGCCGCACTGTGTTTATACTGTGTTTGCAGCAGCCTGCCAGGGGAACAGGCAGCTCCTAATTCCACTGCCCTTCCCAAGCTGATGTGCTGTGCCTTGTCCTGGTGAAGCAGCTCAAAAGGTACTGGGAGGTTTCAGGAGACATGAAGCAAGGGATTAACCCTCTGTTTTAAATTCCTGCTCGGTCAGATACGCTGGTAGGAGGGTGTTTTGTTTTGCCAAAGTGTAGACCTGTGTGGTGAGTGTTCAGCTTGGTTTCTGTTTGAAATGAGAGAAGGGAGGAGGGAAGATTTATTTGGCTTCTCTCTTATGACTGTGGTTTTAGTAACTTTGCTGATATTTTTGGTATAATTCAGAATTTCTCACTCTAGCATTTGCAAACTTCAAAGGCCGAGGCTTACTGTGATGAATTTTCATCAGTTTCAGGATATAAGGTCACAGAGACCGTCTTTCTAGCTTTTATCCACCCTCCTTAGTATTTCTCTGAGTATTTAGACTGCAGAGGTAGCTCTAGAAGAAATTCTTGGTACTTGGTCATTGACATTCAGAGAAATATTTCTTAAAGCTTCACAGAAAAACTTTTGTTTTGTTTTCCTAGCACAATAAAATGGGAGAAAACAGTTTCATTAAAAATCTGCAAGAGACACGTCATGCATTCAGCTGTCATGCTAGATCTCCATTCCCCTACTGCTGAATGGTTAAAGCAACTTTTCTTTTGTGTATAACATTTCCTTTCATTGACTTTATTGTATGTGACTGCTAGTTGTTTTCTGGGTGTAGCAATGACTGATTTGTTGTTGCAGACAGAGCAAGTATCTGAGGTTGAATTACAACTTCAGATGAATAGAACTCCATCGCAGGCAGAAGAAAACAGTTCAGCAAAAAAGGTGAGACCTGCACACGTTGTACCACTGTGGAGTGATTTGCCTTCATCAACAAATGTGGTGGTTGTACTGTTTAAAGCAATTAAACAGTGGGTTAGGGTTACATTTTGACATGTTTACCTTCTCTGGAGGTCAAGATGCTGAAGAGAACTGGGATCACATGTGACATCAGCTCAGATAAATCATTAAGAAAGCTCTTAGTGCATATACATCAATGCATGTGCTTTAGGAGAGGAAACATGACATTTGCTTCAAATCAATAGGGGCCTGTAGAGCCTTAAAGTCTGATTGTACTGTGTCTTCCAAGTTGTGACACATTCTTGCTTCCAGTTAGAGAGTTGTGGTTTGATGTAAATACACCTGCTTTCTAGAGTTCGGAATCTACTACTAAATGTACATAGACTGGAAGAGATTTGCTTAAGATGTGCAGATGCTAATAAATTTTTGTATGAACATATCATTTGTATAAAGTAAACACTCAGATTGCAATGGCAGTCTTCACAGGGTCTTGCTTAGGGATAGAGTGGCCTTAGCAATGGCTGTGAGCCTTCCCTCATTCCAGGTCACACTCCTACTGCCTCCTTCCACCAGCTCCAGTTTTTGATTTGGGGCAAATATAGGTCTTGCCTGTTCTGGCTCCTCCTGAAGCCACGAGTCCCTACAAGACCTTTGCTCAGCGCAGCCATGAAAGATGCTGTATCTAGTACATTCCTTGTCCAAGGAGCATCATCACAGTTCTTAACAGAGGACACAGACAAATGTCCTATGTCATTGCCTATATGTGATAGAGTTTTCAGGGCTGTGTCCTCGCTCCACTTGTGCTCACTGCATGCTGCTACTAGCCTAGCCCTGCTTCTTCCTTGCTTTGCTTTGCAGTCCTGCTGGGAAAATTAATCCTAGTGGTCCACCTACTTCATGCTCACTCTCATACCACTTGGCTATTTGAAGTATAGAGATGTCCAGGCTGTGGGGTGTGGGAGGCAGGTTGTTGGCACAGTGCTGACCTGCCTTCCAAGCCTGGTGCACCAGCAGCCAGCCAGAGAGCCCCTGCATAGGACTCTACTTCTAGGCACTGGATCATTTCTTCCAGTATTGCATTTGAAATGTAAGAGGAATTTGTGCTTTTGGTAGGTTTTTGGTAGTTCAAGGGAGGCTGGGATTGTGCATTTAGTATCCTGCAAGTTTATAGTTGTAGAAAGGGTGCACAAGTTCCTTACTTTCTGTATGTCACGTGCTTGCAGGAAGCTGTGCAAATGTGTAGGACTTCAGAGTGCAGTATTATCTGAGATCTGTGCAGTGCTGGTGTGCTGACATCCTCACCAAAATATCTTACACAATTTTCAGTTCTGCCATTACTGAAAAAAAAAAAAATCCAGGGTGGACACTTTGCGTTCCCTTATAATTCTAATTCCTCTAATTATAATCCTACTCATACTAATTATTGATTGTCTTATACTGGTTTCATTCTGTATTACTTATACTAGTCCCTGAGTCAGGCTGTGTACTACAGTGTTTTTTCTTATGGTTGGTGGGTCAGTAAATGCTTCCTCATTTAATTTTTATTTTATTAACATTTGGCCAAAACACAGCAAGGAAGATAGTCTGGACCAGTAAAATGTGCATTATGTAAGTGATGATAAAATTTGACTTCTGGTCTTGAATGTGACACTAAATGTATAACCTTTGTCAACTCACTTCATCTTTTTGAGTCTTAGTTTCTCATTTGTGAAATGGGACAGTAATAGGCGTATCCCTTGTACAAGAGATCTAATAATAGTATACACTGAAAAAGATACATTTCTATTTCAGATTTAAAACAGCTTTAGGTTGTTAAAACTGCTTCTCATTGCAAAAGAAAGGATATATTCATTCTAAATAATGAAAACACCATTAAAGGCATACAAATCCAAGACTTTTTCTTTTACCTGCAAACCAGACTTAAGTCTCCAATGTAATTTATCGAGAGAAGTAACTGTCCTTCTACACTTCCAACATTTTTATTTTGTATGCATAATTATATACATGTGTCTTTCTAAGCTGTTTTCAGGGTAGCTTTATGTAAGAGGAGGGTAGGAGAAGGGAGAGACTCCATGTCAGATGCAAGGTATTAAAGCTGGGATGCAAGTGATTGATTATTGATCTTTATCAAACAAGCATAATTAAAAGTAAATCTGGGCGTAGTTCTAATGCTTCTGGGTCAACTAGGCATTTATATTTATATTTATATTTATATTTATATTTATATTTATATTTATATTTATATTTATATTTATATTTATATTTATATTTATATTTATATTTATATTTATATTTATTTATACGACTCCCTCTGCCCTGACAAACGTGCACAGAGCTGTACAATCCAGTTCTGAAGAACTTGTCGTCCAGATGGAAGACAAAACACCAATATAATAATTTAATTCATGAAGAGGTTACAGGAGTCATTATTCCTTTATTCAAAGTCAGAAACCCAAGAGGCTGTTACCAAATTTGAATTAAACTCTGTACCTTTTTAAATTATGAAATCTTAACCCAGTTGTCAGCAATTTCAGTGTCACTAGTATTTCCCAGCCTAATGACAGGACACACATGGCTTGATTTAACGTTGCTGTGCTTCTCCCTTACAGGAGGTTGTTCTTGCTCAGCCACCCTCCAAACCTGCCCGCAGGAAGCTCCGGACAGAGGCACAGGGGCTGGAGACCCCCGAGCTTTCCCCCACTATAAATGCAACTTCTTCCCTGCCAGCAGTCAAGCATCACCACCCAGTCCAAAAGTAAAAACCTGTACCAAGCATGCCAAACTGCACCATGAGATCTGATGTGGCAGGGTTTGCTGTTTGCATAATTTTGTGCTTAATGGTTCTGGTTGTGAGAATGTTTTACCAGACAGAACTCTGAAATCTACATCTGTCTTCTCAAATGTGGACTAAGTCAGTAGTGACTGTATAAGTTGGTAACATTTGATTGATACTCTCTTCAGAGGAGTCCTGCTTCTTTTCTGGTAGAAATGTCTGAAAAGGAAGCCTAGCTGTTCAACCACAATCTCTAACATTACTTCTCTTAGCTCTTCGGGTGTGTGGCTTTTGCCTTACACATCTTCTGGAATTTTGCTCATTCCTGTGAACAAATATGACCAGATAAATGCAGAGGAATCTGAGTCATGAAATGCTTGATGTTGGTCATATCCTTGTGGTATTTCTTCATCACAAGACAAGTTGGAAATGAGTTTGCCACTGGTATGATCTGAGTTATAGACCACTTGTGATAATCCAGTAACTGCCAAAGCCAGTATGTGTTGTTTGGTCTCATAAATTGTTGCTGACAGCTTCAACAGCTCTAAGACTTGTAGTGATTTCACTATATATTTGTTTAATATAGCAATGGAGAAGGGGCTGTACAAATGGTAAGTGAGAGCACTGGAAGCCCTCTTGGGTCTATACCTCTCCATCAACTGAAACAATGTGCAAACATTACAGCCTGTGTCACCTGAAGCCTTGCAAAGACGTCTGGTTCAGTCTGAAACATAACTAAGCAACCCAAATCAGCCAAGCAGTTCTTGGTGAACTGTTTATCAGTAAACTGAATCTGTGCTGTATAATTGGAGATTAGAATAAGTAATAAGACTCCTAGGATGCCCTTAAAGTGCTATTTTGTGCTTTGGGAGTGCATATTCCATAGTGGTTCAAAGAAAGATAACAGCATTTGTTAGAGTCTCGACTTAATCCTGTCTTGTCTATATTGTTCTTAAAATGTTTAAATGACCACAGAGGCATATCTCCCTCTTCTCCCCCCCCATTTTTTTTCCAACTGTTATTCCTTTATAGCCTGTGGAGGTTAGTTTGAAGCAAAATTGTGAAGCAGAAAAGTGACAATTCACTGGAAGATAACAGCATAAAGGCCTGCCTGTGCTGTGAAATAAATTCTGTTGCAAAGATCAGTGCCATCAGTGCTGCTAAGAGAAGAGACCTAATGGGGAACCGTGTACTGCTATAGACCTTAATTAAATAGGGCATCTGCTTTAGATCAAATTTGTCTTTAAAGAGCTCTTGATGCCTCATGTAAAACTTAAAAATAATCTATTTGGAAGAGGACATGGATATTCAGCAAGTATTTTCTCTATTTTCTTTCCCTTTTCCTGTTGTTACCTCTGTCTCTTGGAATAGGTTGGTCCTTCTGTACAAAACTGCCTCATTTTCTACCTGCCTGCCTAACTGTAATTTCCTCCAAATCAGTTACTGTGGGCTATAGAGTAATAATAGTAGGAGAGAAATCTTTTCTTCAAGCAGCAAAAGAAATTAGGAAAGTCCATAAGCCATCTAGCTGTTCCTGTTTGTGACATCAGATGGTTTTGATGGAATTTTGATGACTGCTCTGAATTAAAGAAGATTAATTTGTGAAGTAAAGAAACATTAGGATCAGCAGTGCCCTGAAAAATCTAATGCAGTATTTTTGTGTAGATTGTCCATTTTTCCAGCACAGAATGATTTTTGTATTTTCTGTTAACTGCTCTTGAACTATTAAACTCTGCAAATGTCTGACAATGGTTAAATCAAAGATGCTGTAATAAGTACAGCTATGCAGGGATTATTCTTAAGCTGAATCACTATGCAGTGATTTTGAAATAATGGAGACAGCCTAAAATGTTTCTGTCATTCAGGTTTAACAAGCGTGACCATTTTTACTTTCAAATGGTCTACCTGATTCAGCCATCTCATTTCAGTGTTATATTTTTCTTCTCTTAAATGTGTAGTTTGTACCTTGTCTTTGAAGTGTAGTCCAGTGTGTATAGAGTACAGAGGCGTAAAATGGATGGCTGGCCTTCTGGCATCAACTACTGTTGAGGCTCTTAATTGAAATGTTTTGTATTTATCTGTCTGGCAGACAGTCTTCCAAGCAGAAAAGGGCTATTCAGACTGCTATACGGAAAAACAAAGAAGCCAATGCTGTGCTCGCCAGGTTGAACAGTGAGCTCCAGCAGCAGCTGAAGGTAAGGAATGCATTGAAAATCAGTGACAAAGCTCCCTGCAATCAGTTACATGTCACCTCCAGCAGAGAATCTTGTTCATCCTCTCAGATTAAACCTGCTGTGATATTTCCTGCTTTCTTGAAGGGAATAACTATACTGTATGTGTGGATAGGATGAGGCTTTCTGGGGAAAGTTATAACCTCTGGGCCTACCGCTCCACTGGCAGTCGGAGTAAGTCTACAGGGTGAACTTTGTCTTTCTGAAAAGTTTGATAACGTGATGGTGTCACCTAGTTCAGAAGAGCAGCTCAAACGTAGCTTGCTTGTCTCCTGATCAATTGTGCTACATAACTGTCTCCTGGAGTAAGGCATTTGATGTACGTGAACTAGCAGAACCATGCTTTATGTGAACATCTAACACCAATTTTTAATCTCTGCTGACTTGTCTTTTAACTTGTTCTTCTTATAAGCATCAATTGTGGTTCTGTTATCTCAGTTTCAAGGTAGTACAGACTTTTTTTTGTCAGATACAGCTTTTTCTTACTTACATATTATGAACATATTTGTGTGGAAAGGGATGTGAAATTCCAGTTACACTTTTTCTTCAGTCATGGTGAACATTTGATTCCATGTTCAATTTTGCTTAACATAATTTATAACTGGCTTTCAAGGAGCTTCCCAGACTGATGCAGGGTGGATGCTCTGTACTGAATCTTAGCGAAATATAGGACAGCAATTGAAATAAGCACAGAGATGAAAGCTTTTAATGACAGCACATTGCCATCATTCCTTGGCTCGGTTCTTATCTGCTTCCATGCACTATCTTCAGCATGCTTAAATTCCTCAGCCTTCACAAAACAGGCCAGTGCTGCTATCTGTATTCTATGGTACAGTAAAGGAAGCACATAAATACAAAATACAGAGATTTGCCTGAGTTCACACAAGAGCAGAGAATTGAACTGGTCCTCCAAGTCCTTTTGCTACCTGGAATCTTACTTGCAGAACAGGACCTTAATGTTTTTGTGGGGACCAAAAGATTTGATGGGTGCAGGTCAGGCACAGGTTGCACTGAGGCATGAGAAGCATTCAAATACACTGCTGGGCTGGGGCTGTGAGCCTGTCCAAATGAGATACCAAAACTTGAGGGAGTTATAGGTCAGCCTGGCACCCACACAGGCTGGGGAGCTCTTTGATGGGAGGTCAGTAAAAGCCAGGTGCTCCTCAGCGCAGAGGCAGCTTCAAGACTAGGAGAAGCTTTCCCAAAATCATGGATCCCCAAAGCCTTTACAGTTAGTTTCCAGCTGAGACTGATGATCTTCCTGACACATCTGCCAAAGAGGTAGATTGCAAAGCCTGTGTTGTCTTAGAAAGGCAAAGCCTCATTCATTTCTGAAGGGAAAGAGGTAGAGCACAAGCAAGTGATTGAGCCGCTGTATTGCCCTGCTGTAGGGAGGCAGCAGTAGACAGCTGCACGAGGTGTTTGTGTGGTATTGGTACATTTGAGACCGCGAGGAGAGCTACTTGGACAGCAGAACCCTTACCCTCCAGTCAATGCTGTCAGTTTGTCTGGCTGCTTTTCACCAGGTTGGGGTGGTGCATGAGAACATCCCTAAAGTTACGCTGCGTCTCTTCCTCCTGCAGGAGGTTCACAAGGAACGAATTGCCTTGGAAACACAACTGGAGCAGTTACGTCCTGTTACTGTGTTGTGACCTCCCGCACCAGCGTGCAGTGGCAAGAGCAGAGTGTGCGTACTGACAGCCTTGCAAGGAGGAGAGCGTCATGCAGCTGGGCAATTTCCACCGAGGTGGGGGTGGCTACGGGGAGGACCAGATTGTCAGGTTTCCCTTCACCCTGCTGCACACATTTGCCTTTGCAAGTGAAGAAGGTACTGAAAACAAATATCTGACTGCCAGATATTTCTAAGCAGGGTGGATGTTTCACCTGCCCTCCTCCCTCTTCCCAGCCTAGTGTATAAATGCAATTTATCACTGAAGTGAATAACCTGAGAGTAGTTTATGTAAAGAATTCCTGATTTATATTCATTCTGGCAGAACCTCCTGCCCGGATCATTAAGAGTTCCAGCATTCCTAAATTCTTGCTTGAATATAAAACTCATCCTCTGAGATGGGCTTCTGGATGTTGCTAATTCCTGTAGGATTGTATTATGGTAGAGTACCTGTGGGTTTAATGTACTACAATAATAAAACTCACTAGACATACTTTATTCACAATCATATGGCAGATAATTATTTTCTTAGCACTGTTTATTAAGCAATCACAGATGTATTTTAATGTTAAAGAACTTATATTTTATAAGTTCAAATCATATGAGAGAACAGTAAAAAATACTAAAATTATTTTGGAAATTACAAAAAAAACCCTGGTTTTTTTTTTGAGCTATAACTGTTTCCTGTCACCACTGTTTGATCACTTGCTTCCAACTGCCGGTGTCTCTGCATACTTTTAGCATGTTTGAGATCACTGATTTATAGCTTTTTTCTTTTCTTTTCCTTGTTTAACCAACAGTGTATTTCTGTCGAGGTTTAAAATGCATTCAGGCATTTTTATAAAAGCTGTTCTGTGTACATTTATATTAGCCTGCCTTATTGTCTTAATAGCTGCTGATGTGTTTTGAGGATGTGTAAAAGAACTGTATTTCCAAAAGAAGAAAGATAGAAAGTACTTTGTATGAGGTTATAAAAGATGTGATAGAAATAATCGCTTCTACAACAGGCTTTCATTAAGGTTCCTTTGCACCTCTCTGGAGGTGCTACTGACAGGATGAAGCTGCCGATGTCCATCTATTTTCTAAATGAAGAAGCAAAGATTAATTTTTAATCCCATGGGGATTTTTCTCTAGATGCAGTAGTTGTTGGCTTTGGTCTCAGTTCTCACAGTGGAAGCTGGCTGACTAATATTTATTTATTTCTTGGGCCACTACTCTTACATGGGGCAACTTCAGACATAACCATGCTCCCTCCACGGATATGATATGTGCTTCGCTGTAAGGGAACATCAGTTACCTGTTATCTGTCTTAAATATGACGCTGCACTTATTTCATATGCTGTTGTTCACTGACCTAATTTAAGCATTTGCATTTGCCTTGCAGAAACAGTGCAGCAGTTTTTTTTACCATTGTTGGTGTGATGCTTTCTCCCTGTAGCTGTAGGATGGCCCTGGGGCTGGAAGGGAGGGGAAGCACGTTGGAAGCAGCTGGGTAGCCTCCCTTTAGGGCGGATCGTGGGTAGGCTGTGATGGGGTATTGGAGGACAGCAGAGCAGCCAAATGTTTTTTGAGAGATAAGACAGACATCAACGGGAATGTTTGAAGTGATGAGGAAACTGCCTGCTTTTGCTGGAAGGGGTATTCATGTGGGACATGGATCCGGAAGCCTGAAGGTGAAAATAAGCATATGCAGAATTGTTACTGAAAATCTGTTTTGGTAATGCATTGCTTTTGATTCAACTAAACATCACCATGTAATAAGCAACAACCTTTTATCTGGACTTGGGACTTCTTTTCTATGGCTGTTGCATAGCTGGGGTCAGACTGTCATCCCTCATCATTCCTAGTCAGTGACAAAATGTGAGAACTGCAGACTTTTCTGGGAAGCTGCAAAACAGCTGCTGCCCTCTTAGTGGTACTGTTCAGATATTATCATTTACTTCATATGTTCATAACACTGAATCATTCCTGAGATTTTAATGGAGTGCTCTTTCTTGCTTTGCTTCTCAGTTCCTGCATTGTCATTTGGTTAATAAACTCCTCCTGTTCAACAGGAAATAATCATATGGCACCTTTGTTTTGTTATTTTATGGGTGGTTTTTAAGGAAAGCGTTTCAGTCATTGCAAACAAATACACACATTACACTTTTAAGGCAGTGGATGATTTTTCCTTGTTTGATAGAAGCTTCCTTTAGCATAATCCTCCATTTATTTCTCTGGGCTATTCATGTAATAGATGTTGTTCAAAGGAATAGTGGAAAAGTCTATTGTATGTGTTTTTCAGATCTGTCCCTTCTAACATACAGGATTTTGTTTAATCCACTGGAAATTAGGATAGTTGGTTAGCCAACAATGAAATATTTACTCAGGTATTATTTTACCACAGACAGGACATAATAAATTTAAAATTTAACCATCCGTACATTTTTAAGGATGCAATCGAATGCCCCACTCAGCTTTAAGGCCTAGAGCATGAATTGATTTGTATTCTGTTTGGTGAAATGTTGGCTATGATGATGATACACTACTTCACATAGAGAGTAAAGCGAAATATTCAAGGTTGGTGTGTTTTATATATATGATGCATATTCTTGTGTATGTCTCCGTATTTATGAGTTCATGATAGCCCATGCAAAATGAAAGGTGTGTCTGGTTTGGGGATGCTGACAGTATTTTAAAAGGAAGAGGAAATGTTATCATGAAGCCATAGACTGTGCTCCATGCAGCCACACTCATGGCTACTATTAACAGAATGTGGCTGGTCAAAATCAACATCTAAGTTCTGTATCACAGATTTTATTAAAAAAAAATTAATTTGGAATAATGTGGGTACAGCAAAATCATCATTCTTTTGCAGAAACCTTTACTTTCTGAAACTTTGGATGGGAGATGCTCCTAGACCTAAGACAGACCATCTGGTCAGAAGGGGTGTCCTCTCAGGCTGTTTGCTCAATTTTTGGGGCACTTTCTTGACCAATCAACTTTAAACGTCTGATGGGCCTGACCCAGAACAGCAACTAAGGCTTTCCTGTCCCAGCTTAAGGCCTGACTAAGGAGTGAGACCAGCTTCCCATGTGTGAGGTCACACTCCTCAGTTCATGGTTTCTGTAGGTGTTAATGCAGAGCAGAATGTGCCCAACAAGAGAGGGTAACTGTGAACAGGAGCTGGAGCATGGCCTCACATGAGAGAATGTAAAGACCATGAGCTTGGTGCCCCTTTCTAAGGCTTCAATTTTATGCAGCTGTTTTGGTTTGGACAATTAAATACTTTTATCTGAAGGACAAGACTAGATGGAGCAGATAAGGATCTTCCTCAGTGGGTGTGTAACTGCACTCATGCATCTTCCTTTTGACCATGGATTTTTTTAATGGATCTATTAATGTTCATATCACCTAATGCCTTCTTTGAGTGTTTGTTTCAATACATGATAATTTAGTGGTGAAAAAAAGAAAATGCTCAGCTACGTGTGGTGACTGGTTGCCTTTGTAGACCAAGCCATTCTTATGTGAGCCATTAAATATAAATAATGACCTGGTAATTAAGCAAGGTGAGCAGTTCCCATTTCAGAGGTATTCCTTTAAACAAACTACCTGTGAACAAATGAATTGTGAACAAAAGATCAACGTTCTTCTCCTAGTTATTAAATTTATACTAGGATGCAGTGAAAACATTACGACTTCTTTCTAGACTGTTCTCAGTTCTCTCTTCCAGAGAACTTAGCTGACATAGCAAAAAAGCGTGATTAGTGGTTTCAGCCCTTTTATTGGTAAGCTAGTGGATATCTTTTTTAACTCAAAAGATTCTTCAAACTGTTCTTTATGTGCATGGCAGTACTTTTGCTGCTGGGAATCGTGTGTACACATCAGGGAGAGGAGCTTGTTTGGCTATCATGTAGACGGTCCCAGCCTGACACTGCCAGGGCTAATCAGCACAGGGTGGGGACTACTTGCACAGTAACACAACCCTGAAGGGATGGCTGGGGCTTTGAACCCTTCATAGGAAGCACTTTGGATAGGCGTAATGTGAAAATTGCCTTTTGGTGGTACATAAGCTACTTTTCTCCCAGCTGGGCTTCCAGATAAGGAGAAGGAGAGCCTATACAAGTTGCAAGCCAGGGAATGAGGGGTCTTGGTGTTTTCAGCCTTCAGCGCACGTGGTCCTTAACAAAAAAAATACATGGTGTTATAAACCAAGTGAAAAAGGCCTTTCTGAAGCCACATGCTTCATTGGCTAAAGAGTCAAAGTATTTTTTCAGGAAAGAATATCCAAGTGATATAGTACCTTTGAGAAGAGAGGATGTATTCTGAAGCTTGTTTCAGTTATCTTCACAATAATGTGCTATGAACATATGTGCTAAGTTTTAGTCTTGTTACTGATTTTTTTGATATAAAAATCATATTGCAAGCATTATAGTTGTTAATCTAAAAAAATACCCTGAGGCTATTATATATTTGAATTTTAACTTATGAAGTAGATAGCCAGATTTAAGCAATTTGTTTTCACAGCTGCAGACTGTCCATGTGGTAAGCTGCAAAATATATAGTGTTTTATACTATGCCCATCTAATTTTGGAAAATGTATGTGATATGGAGCTGGGTGCTACATTATAATAAAAGCATCCAATAACTTCATATTGTCTTGCTTTTGTGGTTTATTTAAGCCGTCAGTTGTGCAGATCTGCCAGGAGAGCAGAATCTGTGACTCGCTGTGGAAAAAATACAGCATTGAAATGGCTGACCTTCAACTATGAAAGATGAAATCACTGAAGTTGGGATTGTGTGTATGTGAGAGAGGCAGAGAGACACTTATTTAAAGTGAAATCACATTTCCTTAGGCTTCAGTTAAGTCAAAATTTCATCTTTCCTTTGTCAGGCCCCTCTTAGTCAGATTCAGGCTTGGCTCCCTGATTAAGCCTGAAGAGGTGCTCCCTTTTCTAACCTGGATGGCACAAACTAAAAGCCCTTCCCAGCCTCCAGCAGACCCTTACCTGGAAGGGGCCCAAGCAGGAGCAGTGAGAGGACTTAAGCTGTTCACTCCAGCACCCGCATGATCAGTGGTTTTGGCCCCTTGTCAACAGCATGATCTGAACTTAAACTAGGGAAAGTATTTGAAGAGCTCGCCTTCACAGGCAGGCAGGGAACTGGAGGGGAACTGCTCTTTAACTAGTGTGATTTTTAAGAATTATGTCACAGCTATCCAAAGAACAGGGCTTTAAAAGAGGAAATAATTAGTGATAAATTAATTCTTGCAGCAATAAGCCATGACAGGAGATGTTTTATTGGCCTAAAAGTATGTCTCCGGTGCACGTGAGGCACATGGCCAAGGTGTTAAAAACTTGTAAATATTCTGTAGGGAGCTATTCTGCATCGGCAATGGGATGGATTTAGATGACTTCTCCATTCTTAGTTTTTACAATTAGATGTTACTCTGGGGTGCTGTCATGCAATTCTAGATTGGCTCTCCGTACTTAAATTCACGTTCCAAATAATGTTTCTTAAAAATTAAAAGGTGCATCTTCTTGCTCTAGGAAAATAGTTCCCCATGGAAGTGAGAAAGAAAAGAAGTAGGAGAAGTTTCAAAAGTCCTTTTTTATGCTTCCGCTGGTTTTAAGGTAGTGCTGCTTCACAAGTGTGCCTGCTTAGACTGGATGCTCACATGGTTTCTGTGGCAAAGCAGAATAAAGGCATATTAGTGAATGAAAAAATCTCTGGCTATCCACATCCCATACCTAAGTCAGAGCTTTCACCCAGTGGTCTTATCTCTTCTCCTGCTTCCTCTTTTATCCCCCAGGGCACTACATGCCCTCAACCAAAGGCACTTTGGAGCAGGAGACCTTGGGTACCTGAAGTCAGTTTGCAGCAGGCTCTCAAGTCCCCAGTGTTCCTCTGGCATCTACCATTTTGGGCATTTGTGTGGAAGCAGGTACATTAGCTGTCATCCCTGTAGTCCCATTGCTAAATACTGAATTGGTATTCCCAGTTAAATCCTGAAATCATTTATGTTTATTGCAATATTTTTTAACTTAAATAGCACGAGTTAGGAAGTGTGTCTTATCTGAAGACATTTTGAGGATGCTTTATGCATCAGAAATGTGATGGGCTAGACAAGGCTAAGGCTATATATTGCACCTAGTCTGTTGTTTGTGGGAGGGAGGAAGAGGGGAATTCTTTCCTTAGCTAGGCTGCTCCCACAAGAAATGTATTTTTTTTACTTCCCATTCACTCACTCATCACCATACTGTGGTCTCCAATGAAACATGACTATAACAGCTGGCAACTGCACAGGTGACATCTCTCTGCCACAGGCCTTCCACCAGGAACTCCTCACCTTGTGCAGGTGAGCAGTAGTGGAGCAGTCATAGAGTGTCCAGCCCTGTGACGGCAAATGGTATGCAGAGCCCAGCAAGGATGACAGCGAAGGAGGAGGCAGCATGTCAGCTCTGGTAGGACCACAATGAAGAGCAAAAGGCAATTTGGGGAAAAGTAATTGGGTTTCTGAGGTAGCAAGGAGGTCGGTGCACGTCCACCACCTTGCTCCACCCCCACACAACAGAATAACATGTTCTAAATAGCTATGCTGGACATCTTGCCATCAGGAGGCTTGGATGTAGGACTGCTACTTGATACCTTGATTCCTTTCCAAGGTCACTTAAGGAATTCAGTAGTTTGTGCTGTCTGTCACAGGTTTAGGATGCATTAAGCCTCCAATGCCGATGTTGAGCAGACTGATACAAAGCATGCAGTGTTTACTGCAGCTTTTACACTCTTATCTGAGAGGAAGAAGCCAGAACATGATCTCACCTGGGTCTTGTTTCTCAACGCTGTGCTCTTCATAAAGGACACGATACACTTGATGAGAAATAACAGCTTCCTGTTTCATTAATGAATTCTAACAGCAATTTCCCTTGAGATTAATTGCCTCGGGTGATGGAGGTGTGCACTTCCAAAAGCAATTAGCCCTCTGGGGAGGGGGGCATGCTGGGAGGGACCATTCTCCACTAACAGAAAAGCAGTTCTCTTTTGGGTGTCTCAGCTTGGTTCCTAAAGAAACCAGTGCTGCCAGAGTCATCAGTCACTTGAAGCTATCAGCCAAAATGTCCTCTGGGATGAAGAGAGTCCTCCTTGGGAAAAAGTTTGTTTCTAGTGCTTAGTACCATACCACATGGTGAAGAAAATCCCTCCAAAAGCAAGCTTTTCCTTTGATTGCTCTCCAAATATCTGGGTGATTGTGTTATTCAGAAGGTGTCTCTTCAGGGCTACGCTTTCTTAATTTGTTACCTAAAAAATAGTTGCAAAATTCAATCCAGACATCCCAGGACTTCTATGCTCTGATTTGGAACTGATCTTCATGTTTCACCCCAACCTATTTACTCCCGTCACCCACATTAGTGCAAATAGTAATGTATTTTCTAGTTTTAAACCTGCACATTTGTTCTTGCAGCCTTTCAAATTGCTGTTGGAGGTATAGAACGCTCCAAGCAGAGCTAGACATCAAGTGCCTGTGGAGTTATGTCAAAGCGAGAGCAAATGAGCAGTGGATGTTTCTGTGAAGTGTGACAGGCAGAAGGGTTAGTGCTGGACCTCAGGATCTGAGCCAGAGGCAGGCCAACACCATCTTCCTCCTGCCTGGAGTTTTACCACCACAGTTAAGTTCTAATTTGAAGAAGAAAAATGCAATTTGATTTCCTCCCCTTAATTATGAAGCTAACTTAGTTAAATGCGTATTTTGATGGGTTGGACCCTCAGCCATACTTTTTTACTTCCTTCAGATTTGATTCATTGCCTTATTTTCTAAATTTGTTTGACACACTGGAATCGCTTGGTTTTGCATGAACTGGAAAGTCTGAGCAGAGTGCAGGTGCTTTACTGTATGGTCCTGCTTGCAGCCCACGTCTTGGGAGACTTGTCATGCTTTTGCTCTTGCATATATATGTGTGCTTGAGTCTACAACACTGGTTTGGTTGATTCTGGATTCTGGCTTTGGCTGTAGGTGACAAGGCACAGTGGCCT
>WAAB01023930.1:59696-87659 GCA_013389865.1 Piaya cayana | reverse complement strand
ACACTCATATATAATTTATTATTTTATTTTACTCTGTAATGAATCAGATACTCATCATTCATATTTCTAAATCAAATGAAATGAGATTTTTTAAGTGACTTTGGTGCTCTCCTCTAAAATATTGTTCTGTACCCTCTAATTTCCTGGAAGATTCTGTTGGGGTTGTTCTCAACCATTTAAATTATATATACACAGAAAATGAGAGAATCCACATGGCAGGTGGAGNTTACTGACTGTGTCAATCCCAGCCTTGTGAGGAGCTCTCGGAGAGATAATGGCATCCAATGACACCAGCCTTTGCCCAGTGTTCCTCAATACTGCATCATCACGTCCAGTGTGGGTCCAGGAGAAGCTCTGAGAGGATGAGAGCTCTAGCTCTGTGCTTCAAACAGCCTCTTCTACAGGACACAACAGTTTGAACATACATCTTTGCTGTAAGAGTGAGGATGAACTGTGTGGTGATAAAGTCCTGCTCAGACTTCTTAAGAGGAAATAGCATCTACTTAAGTTAATACTCCATTATCCCTAGCTATGTTAAGTTGCTGGACTAATGAGTAGCAGCTTCAGCAGGGGTACTTCAGGGAATACATGAAAATAAAATTATTTCCTAGANCAGCCTGAACCTCCCTTGGCAGAGCTTGAGACCATTCCCTCTTGTCCTGGCCCCTGTCACTTGGGAGAAGAGGCCAGCACCCTCCTCTCCACGACTTCCTTTTAGGTAGTTGTAGAGAGCAATGAGGTCTCCTCTCAGCCTCATCCATTTGAATGTTTAAGTAATTGAAACATTGAAAACCGGCTAAATTTTAGAATAAAACGTTTGAGTTTACGCAGACCTGAGCTGACAAGTGTGATATAGCCAGGTGCATGCATTGAAAAAGCTGAATCAGTTCCAGTTCTTCTATCCTGGAGACACCAGCAAGGCTACAGTTGCCTGTATCACTTTGCTAAATTACTGCAATGCTTTGCTTTTCCCCTGTACTGTGTTCCACAATGAAAAATGGAGCTTTAACTTTAACTTGTTCCATCAACAAGGGTTTAGGTCTTTTTTCTAAAAAAAACCCCAAAAATTAATGTTTGTTTTAGTAGCAAACAGAATTAAAAACATTATCCAAACTTATATCTATTGAAATTATTAGGGTATTTAAATCATCAACTGTAAAGCTTTCAGAAGAGAAAATGGTAATTTCTCCAACGTTGAAATTTCATTAAATGAAAAATTAAATCATAATTGAGTAATGAATTTAAATATTTTTAATTAAAACATTAAAATGTTGAGAATTGGGAGGACCAAATATGTAGTCATCAATAATATCAATAATGACATCAATATGTTTAGAAGAAACTTTCTTTTTCAGAAGGTAACCATACCTGGATGAAAACATTTCAGCTTTTGCATATTGAAAATTTTAGGCCTCTTTGAATGTACACAAAAGAATATAAGCCACCATTTAGGTGACATAGGCAGACACAGAAGTTCTGTCTCCAATGTGAGATGAGACTTCTGGAGATCTGGTTACAGGATAGCCAGATAAGGAAAGTAAAAATAAATAAACAAACACAACTAAATGCACAAAAATAAAGAAATAAAATATTTTAAAGGGAGAGGAAAACATTATTGATTTAGAATTGTATCTCTGTTTTGCATTCAGGTTTCAAATGTCTTCCAAAATACACTCATGATTTCATGCATAATCAGTGTGACATGAAATTACAGTGACGGCTGATGCAAATGAGGTAATTGTGCATGCCAATTATGTGTTACATGCCTGTTGCATTGTTTGAATAAGCAATTACTGAATTTATAGAGACAAGCATGTTAACTAGGAATGCATATTAGGCACATAATTACCACCACTTAATTCAGAAAATCAGGCAAAGTAGAATTTAGCTGGGGGAATGGTTATGAATCTTGGCATTTGTCCTAGGCATAAAATTCTAGTTTCATTATATGAATTTCTTGCATTTATACCAGCTTATGCCCCAAAGTGATTTAGAAAATTAAATAAGCTCAGTAAAATCAGACACGTGCCTAGCTGAGCATATGAATGAATATTTTGATTACTTTTGCCCTTCTCAAGTTTTTTGTCCAAATCTTAAGGAAGCGGTTATCTGTGGAGACGTCCTAATTTTCTACTGCACTTTGGTTGCCCCACTGGCACATTAAGCCGTCCCACATACTGTAGGGCAGAGGAAGCAGTGAAGAGCCAACACAATGAACTTGAAATTTTAGCAAGAGCAGAACTTGATGCTTTCTGCCTTCAGAGGCTTGGCAGTCTTAGATTCCCAGGCTGCATTTTCATGCCCAATCTGTTGCTGCACTACCACCGATGGAATGGTGATAACTCCAGGATCATTCTGAGTCCTACAGAGTGCTTTAACCACTGCCTAGGCTGAATGGATTTGCTGGTGATTTCTAAGTCTCAAAATAGCAAGCGTATGTTCACAATAAGCCATAATATGAATTTTTCAGCTTGAAAAGAAAAGTATATATTTAGTTGCTCCTGATGGTGTTTTTGTCAGTGGGCACAATGCTAATTAGGTATTGATAATTCTCAAACATAAAGAGAAGACATAGAACAACTTATTTTATGGCTTTATAACCTGTTTACATGTCTAATTTTATTAAATAATTATTTTATAATTACATCAAATTATAAATAAGATTTTTAAAAAACATTTATGACTATTCCAAATGATAAAATTAATAACTTAGTACTCTTTGAAGAACTTTCAAATGAAGATCTCAGAACTGGTAAGAAATCTCTTCCAGACCCACTCTCACAAATCTAGGTTTTGCTTATAGAGCATGCATTTCAATTAAACTGCTTGTATGAGGGAGACTATACGTGCAAGTCATGAGGACAAGACATGTATTTAAGAAATTGCCTGGAGGTCCTGATTATAACATATATATATATATATATATATATATATATATATATAAAACTACTCCAGCATTTTAGCAGTCAAGATTCATGTTGCTTAATTAGATTTGTAAAAAGAAAATGAGAAGACACAGTTATCCATTTTGAGATTTTTCAAAGGTC
Organism: Piaya cayana; assembly: GCA_013389865.1. Classification (NCBI taxonomy): domain Eukaryota; kingdom Metazoa; phylum Chordata; class Aves; order Cuculiformes; family Coccyzidae; genus Piaya; species Piaya cayana. The sequence continues at coordinate 84,612 of WAAB01023930.1, read as the reverse complement.
AATCTATTTTATTCATTCAAGTTCATATTTGACATAAGCTTCCTCTTTTTATGATAAGGTTTAAGACCTTTGAAGACCTTATCACCTCCTCCTGTGGTACATCTCTTTTCATTACACCTTTCTGATGAATATACATTAAACGGATAGTAATTGCTTGCATCCTCTATGCAGCCTTAGGGTTGTTGTATCTACTTCAGACTCCTGAAAGGTTTGCATGCTTAAAAGTTTCTCTGTGCTCTTTCTAGGTCTGTGAGTTGCTTTTATTAAGCTGATTTTCAAGACAATGTCTTTCCTAACAAATACNCTGGCACATTAAGCCGTCCCACATACTGTAGGGCAGAGGAAGCAGTGAAGAGCCAACACAATGAACTTGAAATTTTAGCAAGAGCAGAACTTGATGCTTTCTGCCTTCAGAGGCTTGGCAGTCTTAGATTCCCAGGCTGCATTTTCATGCCCAATCTGTTGCTGCACTACCACCGATGGAATGGTGATAACTCCAGGATCATTCTGAGTCCTACAGAGTGCTTTAACCACTGCCTAGGCTGAATGGATTTGCTGGTGATTTCTAAGTCTCAAAATAGCAAGCGTATGTTCACAATAAGCCATAATATGAATTTTTCAGCTTGAAAAGAAAAGTATATATTTAGTTGCTCCTGATGGTGTTTTTGTCAGTGGGCACAATGCTAATTAGGTATTGATAATTCTCAAACATAAAGAGAAGACATAGAACAACTTATTTTATGGCTTTATAACCTGTTTACATGTCTAATTTTATTAAATAATTATTTTATAATTACATCAAATTATAAATAAGATTTTTAAAAAACATTTATGACTATTCCAAATGATAAAATTAATAACTTAGTACTCTTTGAAGAACTTTCAAATGAAGATCTCAGAACTGGTAAGAAATCTCTTCCAGACCCACTCTCACAAATCTAGGTTTTGCTTATAGAGCATGCATTTCAATTAAACTGCTTGTATGAGGGAGACTATACGTGCAAGTCATGAGGACAAGACATGTATTTAAGAAATTGCCTGGAGGTCCTTATTATAACATATATATATATACACACACATTGAATATACAATGAATATACATTAAACGGATAGTAATTGCTTGCATCCTCTATGCAGCCTTAGGGTTGTTGTATCTACTTCAGACTCCTGAAAGGTTTGCATGCTTAAAAGTTTCTCTGTGCTCTTTCTAGGTCTGTGAGTTGCTTTTATTAAGCTGATTTTCAAGACAATGTCTTTCCTAACAAATACATAGACCAGCATGTACTTAATGAAGTATTTTTAATATTAAAATGTTCCTATTAAGAGAAGGAGTTCAACAGAAACTTTTTTTCCCTACAGTTCACTGCCATTTTACTTACTTTTCTCATAGAAAGCTGACAAAGAAAAACTAAAAAAGTTTTTTTTTCTTTTTTGACAACATTTTTCATTGTTGTGTTTTTCACAAAGACATATTTGTTTTAAATTTGAAAGATTGGATTTCAAGTAAATCTTCTGAACACTTATAAAGTGCCAATCTGGTAAGTGTGTTTATACAGCGTGTAGTTTTTGGTTTTGTCATTTAGCAGCTTTTCCAAGCTGGGTTTTGTTTGGAGAAGTTCAGCCATCAATGAAAGCCAGCAATGCTGCCTTCATAAAAATAAACAGAGATACACATAAACATGTCTGTTGCTTGATGAAGGCCTCTGGTTATTTATTTATAGTCATATATTTTAACTATTTCTAAATTGTTTAAAAAATACTATTTCAAGTAACAGAGAAAGTTGCAAAAATTGAAAAGTTAGTGAAACACTGTTCTCAGTGTTGTGGGGTTTCACAACCCCAGCCTCCTCCTTTGCATAGTAACATTTGATGCAGGTTTATGTTGATTCATGTCAGTCTTGTGGTGTTTTACAACTTCTTTCATCTGTTCTCAAGTGAATCCATATATGTAAAAGTTTATGAACATAAAATTGCAAAAGAAAGTTAACTTCATTCATCAATCTTGCTTCTGGTTTGCATTTTGAACAAAAAACCTCAACAAACTGTAACCTGAACTATTTGCCTGTTTGTTTTAGACCATGAGAACAAAACTCAATTTTTACAGAAGACTAAAAACATTATGAAAATTCAACACCAGAATATATTTTTGTCTTTCTGTTATCATAAAATGTTATAATAAACCTTATGGTTTTTTGAAGTCTACACTGGGATTCAATGTTACTATTTTATGCATGGTTTTAATTATTTTTTTTCCTCCACACACTTTATTTAATGAGATTTCTGTTCTTTTTTTTCTTTCTCAGACTGATTAGCAGTGAACTTCTAGTATAGTGGAAACTCCTCACGTTTACTTACCACACCTTATTAAAAACTCCCATGTCATGTTTGTCCACCTGAAATTCTGGAATCTCTCTAAAAGCAATGCTGTCTTAATAGTCAACAGACAGTGCTGGCATTAGTCTAATCTGGTATACCAGAATGGGATATAATTACCTGGGGAGAGCTTGGACTCTGCCACTGTGGAAGACTTTGTAATGGCAAAGAAAGCAGGGAGATAAATGGACATTTACTGATATTCCTTGTACTGACCAAATGCCCGCCCATCATCCGACTGTCTGCAGAGCTCTTTGCTCCCTTAGACCCCAATTTACCTGTGGTTTTGGAAAGTTGTGTCAGAATCACAAATTTCAGAAGGCAGCTCTTCTGTTACTCTTATCTTATTTGTGCTCCAAGTGGTACTGAATCTTTAAAGTAGGTCTTGATAGGAGAGCACATGTGGGGAGGAGAGAGTTAAGAGACCTATTTCTTTATTCCGCAGATGTAAAGGAGCAAAGATGCAGTTCCAAATTCTGGGGATCTGGTAATCCTCTGGACTCATGGAAGAGAATTTTACATTAGGGAATGTCCTTGTTGTACACCTTTTGCTATCTGTTTTTAACAAGATGTTCTTGTACCTTTTAATGACCTTATTTACACTGAATATTTTGGGTATCTAGAAGGACAATCTTAAAAAAAATACACTAAAAGGGGGCTGCATGGCCAGAACATTTTGATATCTTAGGTCACTGTAACTCAGGAGAGTATGAATCTTTGTCTATTTTTGCACAAATATAATTTAATTTTGGGTTGGAGTGTGACTCCTCAGCCATAATGTCTTCTTGCTTTCTTACCATGCAGTCCAGCTTCAGTTGTTACTAACCACTGAGAGAAGTCCTCAGTATAAGTCTAATTGAAAGTGAAGTATGCAGAAGAAAATATTCTTAAATAGGTAAATCTGCTTAAAAGAGGAAGGGGAAAGCCAGCCTCTAGAGACAATCTCTTGCACTAGCAGCAGCTTTGTCTTTTTTTTTTTGACAGCCCCCATTTTGTTTTCTCCTGTGAGTTGTTTTAAAAAGGAAGCAGGGGCCCTTCTCAGAATTGCAGTAAATGTAATTGAATTCCAAATGTTGTTTTCAAACAAACAAGCCATAGAAAAGTTGAAGATGGGGAAATCAAAACAAAGTTTTCTAAAATGTTTCTGTACAGGCAAACACATGTTTTGAGTTAAGTTAAGCTCATTTCTGGTAACAGTATTAACTTTGTGATGGTCGTGACCAGCAGGCATATGGGGAATGGAAGATGGCAGTTGTTATCAAATTAGATCTAGAGAGGAAGAATGCATATTTAGCATCTTTTTTTCCTTATTGCTCTTTAAAAGGCAATCTGGAAAGGGTAAGTAGAGGCTGGGAGGCCTCACGGAAAGATCATATTGTTCTGGGGCTGGAAAGGAGGAGTCTACTTTTGTTAACAGAACATGTTCTCAAGATGTCCTTTTCTCTTTATTTCAGTTTAAAATGTAGTGCTGATGTGGAAAAAATCATGCTGAAAGGTTATATCTGCTTTCCCTGAAAATATTTCCTTTTTTCTTGATATTTGAATATGAAAGAGACCTTGTGCATACAAATGTAAACAAATTATGTTTTATGCTACACTGAAATTTCATAGCTAGATTGTTATAGTCCATGCTTTTATTTTCTGAAATCCATCCAGCTACAGAGAATTTCAGCAATCTTTGGATAACTACAGGGAAATAATGTCTGAACCCATCCCTTGCCCAGTCTCAGTTTTTTCTGACACTTGACGGTGCTTCAGTGATATGGAGCTAGTAAAAAAGAGTCTTGGGATGTCTAAGTAAAAGGGGCTTCTTGGGATCGTACACTCACAAGAGTTTGGAATGTCACGTGTCTATCAATTGCTGATGAAAAGCACTTCTAAAGGAAGGAAATTATAACTTTTAATGATTTTGAAGCAATAAATACAATCTTTTCGCCTACACTGCTTCTCCTTTGCACTGCTCCTCTGCCATATAAACCCAGCCGTGTAGTTTTAACTGAGTAGCTTTCAGAGTAGAAGTTTCCTTTGTTCATTTATGCACCAAGAGAACTAAACTAGGACATCTTCACTCATGGCTAAGGAAGGGTCTGCCTGAACACTCAGTGCCTTGTAATGCATGCACTGATTCACAGCTTTTCTTAATGAGCGTAAAACAACACTGTAAGAGAATGTGTTGGTTTTCTCTTGCTTTCCCCTAGTGTAAATTGCAAGTCTGCAAAGTGGATTTTTTTTCAGTTTTTCTCCCTATCTATCAGTATCTGCCACGAAACTACAAAACACAAGGTTTTTTTCTTGTTCTTTCACTAAAACAAGAAGCCTTTCCTTATTCTCTAAGGAGATCTGTGGGCTGGCAGCTGTACCAGTGAAACCAGCCCAGGCTGCAGCCCATTTCTGCCATTCCTCTCATGTGGAAGCAAATTAAGTGTCAATTAGGCTCACACTCTGTCCCAGTTCTGTGTTGAAATACAAGCTTAAATTAGGGATGAGTAAATTCAGATTAGTAGCAATGACAAAATGGACAAATTCTAAAAAATAACTAATAATTTCTGCTGAAATCAGTCTTGCATTAAGGGAGAGAAACAAAATTTAGTGACAGCTAATAGACAGTACTTACAGGGAAAAACCCCAAACACATGAAGTTAGGCCTTTCTGCTTTTTTCTCTTATCTCCAATTTCATTATCTCATTTATCAAACAGTAAAGAAAAGATAATAGAACACATTGGGCAAGTTTAAAGTTTTGTTTCAAACAAAATGGAATCTCTCTGCTGCAAACCCATGCTCAGGCAGCATCTTTGGACAAGCATTTTTCTTTCCAAAGGGAGAGGTAGAAGATGGAGGAGGGAATGAAAACAATGATGGTAGCTCTAACTTTTGCTGTGCCTGCACTCAAAACCCAAAGGTAATAGCTCTGCCAGTATAGTCTTTAAAAAGCTCCCCCCGAAGGTTGTGTACCTCTGCCTAAAATCATGTGTGGCTGTTAAGTAGGAGATCATTACCATGTCAGGTTATGTTCTAACCTTGCTCACCACATTTAGGAACATTCTACTGCCTTTTAGTGAGCAGGTTCCAGGAAGAAGATATGTGCCACACCTGCTTATACCACTATCAACTGATGAGCTTATCTACACTTCAAAGGCTACATATTTTCTTCCCCTTGCCAAGAGGTACACAAGAAAGAAAAGTCAGGAGTTCAGCTCTAAATCTCCTCTGTATTCTCTCTCAGGGAGGGCACGGCTTAGTCTCCCAAATGCCCACTCCTCCTCAGCCAGACAGGGCAGATCCTTAGCCCCTCCATATCCAGTCTGGAGGACTTGATGTCCCAGGGCAGGTGGGGAGGGCACCTGGGACTACAAACCCAACCAGTCCTCCAGCTAGCACACTGCCAGAAGCCAAAGCAGAGTGTAAGAAGGTGACAAGTGTGGCATGCAGCCCCCTTCTGTCTGGCTGATCGTAGCTCAGGGGCTTCCTGAGTCACAAAAGTGTGGTTGATAGCTCTTGATGAATCAAGGATTACTGTATGAGATTTTTAAATCACATTTTAAACCTATGTTGGCCATTAGCATCCACAGAACCCCTTTGCAAAGAATTTTACACCTAAAGAATGCAAGAGATGTATCTGATTGGTTTACTTTATGCCAGTTGTTTAGTTTATAGCAAACATAACCATCCTCCTTAACTATCTCTGATGCAGGCTGAAGCATCCCAGACCACTTAGTTCCCTCCCAGGTGCAAGCTCTTTCACACCTTTCACTGCCATTGTCTTTCACTTCCTAGATTTACTGTACTCTTTTTAAGCTGGACAATTAGACCATTCAGGTTTTGAGCCACTGATGCACCCTGAATTTTTATAATGTCATTATAATACTTTCTGATTTGCTCTTTATTACATTCTTATTAATCACAAGCATTCTTGAAACCAATAAATAAATAGATAAAAAGCACACCCACACTCTGCATAGGAAAAAGCTAGATAGACCATCAGTTTGTCTTGACAGGATGTTTGTGTTATGATCCAACAGATCAAATTGCTGCTTTATATCAAGTATCATCTAGCTTTGGCAAAAAAAAAAAAATCAAAGAGGAAACAAAACAAAACCCCAGAAAACCAACTCCAGACAACCAAGAAAAACTAAAGTTTTTTTATCTTGTCTACTATGAGATTTTTGTAATATTGAAATAACTTTTGTTTCAGGAACTTAAAATTTGTTATGAAATAGTTCCTGTTTGCATAATATGCAGGCTTTTTAAACCAGTGAAAGTATATCTTCATCCTGGTGTGATACTCAGGTGGCATCTGCCTCTTCCTCCTCCTGTGGATGATACTGGGCACCAAAATCAGGCCCAGCTTTTCTGCACTGAGCAGCCAGGTTTGTGCAATAATTATGCTTACTTCCTAGTGTTCTAATGGCACAAAGAAATTCCATATACTCAGAACTTTTCTATTCATTTCTTTTGGAGTAAGATCGGTGTGCCCTCTTAACATTTACATCGTAGTTTCATTTCAATTTACCACAAGTGCAAAAAATATATTTTAATGACCAGGAGAGTTGAACACACCATAAGGATATGTACCGCCACTACAATGAATTGTATGCTTTTAAAATTAGACGTGTAATAAACCCAAACCTTTGACTAGTAATATCATGTTTTTATATGCATTGAAAAACAATTGAGTATTTTCAGAGAACCCTTTCACTCAGCTTCATTTAAGAAAAGGTCTTCTTTTGCAGAGGAAAAAAAAAGGAGCATTTTGAGTCTGTGAATTATTTCACTCCTTACTCATCAGAAAAACAGAAATTAGTCTTCAAAGTTGTTATTAAGTATGAACCATACTAACCCACTCTTTTACTGAAGTTTTCTAAGTATGTGTGCAGCTACTTTAATTGAGTTCAGTAAATTTATTTGACCTCATTAAAGGTCAGATCTTACACATGGCATATTAGAATTTGATAATTTCACTTTTCAGAGCAGTAGTGTATTTTCAAGAACTTTGAACCTGATTTGTTAGTTAAATGAGGTTGGACTGATCATGCTGTGTGTGTATATGTACCTATTTTTCTCAGTCACCTCTTCATTTTCCTTTAATCCTTCTAGTCAGATTCAGTCAGCATTTGACTGAAGGTAAAAGACTGATAAATATTCAGTGTTCACAAACATTAGAGAAGTATTCATCAAGGGAAAGGGCAGAGTCTGTGTCAGGCAGATTCATTCAACCTTCATAGTCATGAAAGGATACCCATAGGCGAAGGATGTAGACTCCTTTTGTTACAGTGCTCATTTGTTTTACTTCAGCAGGAAGATACCAAATTCAGCTTCAAATAGCTAGTTTGGAACAAAAGACCCACATGATAATTTGGAAGTATATAATTTTTTGCTTATGGCGGTATCTCTCAGATCAAATCAGCTTAGTATCACATGCTTCATGTTCTGACCTCCATTCCTGCAAAAACAGTACTCATGACACCATGTCCGTCTTAGGCTTTGAGCATATCAGTCCAAAATTCGTCTCACTTTTCTGAAATGCTTTTAGATGGAGTCATAAATAGTTATTTCAAACAATCAGGTGGTATGTTTGGTGTTAGTTATCAGTCTTGCATCTGCTCAAAAGAATATATATGAAAGTGACAGAACTTTCAAATTAGCAGGTGTATATAGTCAAGACAGGACACCTGCTACTACATCTGAGGACACAGGGCACCTGAAAGACATTTTCCTATTCACCATTACACTACTTTCCCCTGTCTTTCCATTTTCTACATTTCAACTATGTTTTCAGTTTGTGTTGCTACATCTTTGACATAACTAATGCTTCCCCCCCCTTTTTTTTTTTCAACTAAGCTTATGTGCTGAACTAGAGTTCTCGCAGTAAGAGGGAGAGTAAGAGGGAACTCTTTCAATCCAAGGAGAAAAGTAAAATGAAACAGACATACTCATGGGCAATAAAGCATCCTTTGGAGGTGTCTCTTTCTTTGTGGNATCAGCTTAGTATCACATGCTTCATGTTCTGACCTCCATTCCTGCAAAAACAGTGCTCATGACACCATGTCCGTCTTAGGCTTTGAGCATATCAGTCCAAAATTCGTCTCACTTTTCTGAAATGCTTTTAGATGGAGTCATAAATAGTTATTTCAAACAATCAGGTGGTATGTTTGGTGTTAGTTATCAGTCTTGCATCTGCTCAAAAGAATATATATGAAAGTGACAGAACTTTCAAATTAGCAGGTGTATATAGTCAAGACAGGACACCTTCTGCTACTACGTCTGCGGACACAGGGCACCTGAAAGACATTTTCTTATTCACCATTACACTGCTTTCCCCTGCCTTTCCATTTTCTACGTTTCAACTATGTTTTCAGTTTGTGTTGCTACATCTTTGACACAGCTAATGTTTCCCCCCTCCTTTTTTTTTCAACTAAGTTTATGTGCTGAACTAGTTCTTGCAGTAAGAGGGAGAGTAAGAAGGAATTCTTTCAACCCAAGGAGAAAAGTAAAATGAAACAGACATCCTCATGGGCAATAAAGCATCCTTTGGAGGTGTCTCTTTCTTTGTGGGCTACAGAGGGGTTCTGGCTTTCTAACAGAGGTGCCTCACTTAAGTCGGATGAATCTAGGTATAGGTGTTTGCATATTGATGCACACAACGTAGCCTTTATATTGGTAGAAGTCTGGCCATACAAATAGGTCTAGTTTTTAGTGATGTGAGTAGCTGTCATGACCATCAAGATGATGTGCAGGTGTAAAACATGAAGTAAGAGGAACAAGAAAGGATGGCCAAGTGATCACAGCGAGAAGACAGGTACATAGATGAGGAACTAATCACTGCTGTTTTTTCCCATCACCAGAAAAAAGTACTAAAGCCCTGATGAGAGATCAAACAAACTAAATAATGCAAAAAGGTCCCAAATGCAATGATCAAAGGAACTGGTTCTCCAGTCCCCTCGCCTTTTGCGGTGACCTCTGCTCAGGCAGAATGAGTGAAGAGTGGGTGGAAATGCAGCTACTCTCATGGGGTAGCCCTGCACATGGTTGTATTCTGCCTCACAAAGTACAGAGCAGTGAAAAATCCAGCTCTGTTCTTTCAGCCTGAAAGCTGTTACTTTCTTCCTTTGATGACATGTCCTCAGCGGTCTTTCATCCTATGGACTGACATGTGGAGGGGCTGCACTAACTCAGCCTCTGGTACTCCACGATTCAAGAGCAGAGTAAGCCTAGCATCCTGGGATCTCATAGGCTAGATTAAAAATATGAATGTTGTGGGGTCAGCTGTCATAAAAGACATTTCTCCTCAGAGTCTCACTGCAGAAAGGCAGTAATTTTAAATATATGTTCAAAAAAGTAGATAGCAGAATTGTAAAATGCATTTCTTCATAAACTCTAGGATAAATTTAAATTCAAGCTACACAGCGTCATTTTCTTAAAAGTAGTTGAGTGTTTGAAATGATACACATGTGGTTCCAGGAAAGAAAGACAGTCTGAATGTGTTTCAAGAATAGGTACCAGATTTTTAGAGGATTATTGAGATTTCTGAATCAAAATGTAATTGAAGAGAATAATAAAGAACTCTGATACTAAACAGCCAAATTTCAGACACTGGTTAGATGACCCAGAAGATGTAGGTGCCCTGACATCTAGTGGAGCTGTGAGCATTTGAAACATGTCCATGATGAAATCAGAAGGAAAAGGTAGATGCTCAAGTTACACAGCAAAAGGGCAGCAGGATTCCATCCTACATATCCATGCTGGGAGCTCAGTCAGGATGTCTTAGTTTGTGTCCTGAGGCAGTACGTCTGTAGTCATGCAGCAGTGCTTAAGCAAACAGTTTCCCTTGTACATTATTATTTTATAGAGACAACTTAGGTATATTGGTATCTCTTGTGCTAGCAGATCACTAAAAGCCAGCTCCACAAAACTGAAGATCTGCAGTGACCCTTTGCTGGAGAACTGACAAAAGGAGCAAAATTTAAACTCTGTTGTCAATGCAAGCATTTGGCTTCAGCAACCCTGAGTTGCCACAACAGCTTGGCTGCAGGCATAAATTTCTGTATGCTAGTGATGCCCTGTGGGGATCAGCCTCCAAAGGTCAGGAAAACAAGAGGAGGCCATAACATCTTGAAGTGTGGTAGCATGACCTCTTGCTGAGTAATCTAGCATAAGAGAAGACTGCTGCTTGTAATCCTGGTTTTTTTCAACCTAGATGATGGTTGAACTTTCTTTGCAAACACATTTTTTTTTTACAAATGCTCCAGAAGCTGGAGTAGCATGACTGGTTTACCAGAGGAATTTACCAGTCACCTATAGCATTAGACAACAAATTAACAAGAATTTTACACAGACAGTATGAATTCTTACTGGAATGTGTGCAAGAGTCTTTCCACAAAAGGTTTTTCTCCATGTTCTCTGTCTCAGGAATCTCTGTGGCTGCTAAACAGTCCTGTGGAATAATTGCTGCAACTGGCTATGGCATTACTGCATTTAATTACTTAATATGTACTTTATTGTACATGCTCCCTTTAAAAGTCTTTTCTGCTGAAGACAAATGTGCTATGGCTCAAAAGTTTGCACTTGTGAGGTGACTGACTGACACCTAGTGTTTAAAATATATTCACATTAAAAAAAATGTACATAAGACCAATCGAAATTGGCCTGTTGTTTCAAAGTACCATCCTATTAGCAATGCTCCAAGTTGAGGGCTGAGGTGACCTGGAAGAGTAATATTTACAGAGATCACANTCCGTCTTAGGCTTTGAGCATATCAGTCCAAAATTCGTCTCACTTTTCTGAAATGCTTTTAGATGGAGTCATAAATAGTTATTTCAAACAATCAGGTGGTATGTTTGGTGTTAGTTATCAGTCTTGCATCTGCTCAAAAGAATATATATGAAAGTGACAGAACTTTCAAATTAGCAGGTGTATATAGTCAAGACAGGACACCTTCTGCTACTACGTCTGAGGACACAGGGCACCTGAAAGACATTTTCTTATTCACCATTACACTGCTTTCCCCTGCCTTTCCATTTTCTACGTTTCAACTATGTTTTCAGTTTGTGTTGCTACATCTTTGACACAGCTAATGTTTCCCCCCTCCTTTTTTTTTCAACTAAGTTTATGTGCTGAACTAGTTCTTGCAGTAAGAGGGAGAGTAAGAAGGAATTCTTTCAACCCAGGGAGAAAAGTAAAATGAAACAGACATCCTCATGGGCAATAAAGCATCCTTTGGAGGTGTCTCTTTCTTTGTGGGCTACAGAGGGGTTCTGGCTTTCTAACAGAGGTGCCTCACTTAAGTCGGATGAATCTAGGTATAGGTGTTTGCATATTGATGCACACAATGTAGCCTTTATATTGGTAGAAGTCTGACCATACAAATAGGTCTAGTTTTTAGTGATGTGAGTAGCTGTCAAGGCCATCAAGATGATGTGCAGGTGTAAAACATGAAGTAAGAGGAACAAGAAAGGATGGCCAAGTGATCACAGCGAGAAGACAGGTACATAGATGAGGAACTAATCACTGCTGTTTTTTCCCATCACCAGAAAAAAGTACTAAAGCCCTGATGAGAGATCAAACAAACTAAATAATGCAAAAAGGTCCCAAATGCAATGATCAAAGGAACTGGTTCTCCAGTCCCCTCACCTTTTGCGGTGACCTCTGCTCAGGCAGAATGAGTGAAGAGTGGGTGGAAATGCAGCTACCCTCATGGGGTAGCCCTGCACATGGTTGTATTCTGCCTCACAAAGTACAGAGAAGTGAAAAATCCAGCTCTGTTCTTTCAGCCTGAAAGCTGTTACTTTCTTCCTTTGATGACATGTCCTCAGCGGTCTTTCATCCTATGGACTGACATGTGGAGGGGCTGCACTAACTCAGCCTCTGGTACTCCACGATTCAAGAGCAGAGTAAGCCTAGCATCCTGGGATCTCATAGGCTAGATTAAAAATATGAATGTTGTGGGGTCAGCTGTCATAAAAGACATTTCTCCTCAGAGTCTCACTGCAGAAAGGCAGTAATTTTAAATATATGTTCAAAAAAGTAGATAGCAGAATTGTAAAATGCATTTCTTCATAAACTCTAGGATAAATTTAAATTCAAGCTACACAGCGTCATTTTCTTAAAAGTAGTTGAGTGTTTGAAATGATACACATGTGGTTCCAGGAAAGAAAGACAGTCTGAATGTGTTTCAAGAATAGGTACCAGATTTTTAGAGGATTATTGAGATTTCTGAATCAAAATGTAATTGAAGAGAATAATAAAGAACTCTGATACTAAACAGCCAAATTTCAGACACTGCTTAGATGACCCAGAAGATGTAGGTGCCCTGACATCTAGTGGAGCTGTGAGCATTTGAAACATGTCCATGATGAAATCAGAAGGAAAAGGTAGATGCTCAAGTTACACAGCAAAAGGGCAGCAGGATTCCATCCTACATATCCATGCTGGGAGCTCAGTCAGGATGTCTTAGTTTGTGTCCTGAGGCAGTACGTCTGTAGTCATGCAGCAGTGCTTAAGCAAACAGTTTCCCTTGTACATTATTATTTTATAGAGACAACTTAGGTATATTGGTATCTCTTGTGCTAGCAGATCACTAAAAGCCAGCTCCACAAAACTGAAGATCTGCAGTGACCCTTTGCTGGAGAACTGACAAAAGGAGCAAAATTTAAACTCTGTTGTCAATGCAAGCATTTGGCTTCAGCAACCCTGAGTTGCCACAACAGCTTGGCTGCAGGCATAAATTTCTGTATGCTAGTGATGCCCTGTGGGGATCAGCCTCCAAAGGTCAGGAAAACAAGAGGAGGCCATAACATCTTGAAGTGTGGTAGCATGACCTCTTGCTGAGTAATCTAGCATAAGAGAAGACTGCTGCTTGTAATCCTGGTTTTTTTCAACCTAGATGATGGTTGAACTTTCCTTGCAAACACATTTTTTTTTACAAATGCTCCAGAAGCTGGAGTAGCATGACTGGTTTACCAGAGGAATTTACCAGTCACCTATAGCATTAGACAACAAATTAACAAGAATTTTACACAGATAGTAAGAATTCTTACTGGAATGTGTGCAAGAGTCTTTCCACAAAAGGTTTTTCTCCATGTTCTCTGTCTCAGGAATCTCTGTGGCTGCTAAACAGTCCTGTGGAATAATTGCTGCAACTGGCTATGGCATTACTGCATTTAATTACTTAATATGTACTTTATTGTACATGCTCCCTTTAAAAGTCTTTTCTGCTGAAGACAAATGTGCTATGGCTCAAAAGTTTGCACTTGTGAGGTGACTGACTGACACCTAGTGTTTAAAATATATTCACATTAAAAAAAATGTACATAAGACCAATCGAAATTGGCCTGTTGTTTCAAAGTACCATCCTATTAGCAATGCTCCAAGTTGAGGGCTGAGGTGACCTGGAAGAGTAATATTTACAGAGATCACAGGATATACTGGCTTACTAAATCATAAGCCCCCATGGTCTGATAATTACTGTGTTTTCACTAATTCAATTGTCTGAAGTGTGCTGCCTTTACTCCAAAACCTTCCTGTGCCATTACAACTAATTCATGCCTCTAGAACTAGAAGGGAAGTCACCTGCCACTAACTAGAAGGGTGGCCCTGGCATCTCTGTGCTCCCAACAAAGCCCAGAAGTTCCCCAGTTTNAGGATATACTGGCTTACTAAATCATAAGCCCCCATGGTCTGATAATTACTGTGTTTTCACTAATTCAATTGTCTGAAGTGTGCTGCCTTTACTCCAAAACCTTCCTGTGCCATTACAACTAATTCATGCCTCTAGAACTAGAAGGGAAGTCACCTGCCACTAACTAGAAGGGTGGCCCTGGCATCTCTGTGCTCCCAACAAAGCCCAGAAGTTCCCCAGTTTCTACTGCTAGGAAAGTGGTTTCCTCACTACTTTTAATACAAATCCATGTGCTAGGAATATGGCATGAGATGAACAACATAAATTCCCCAAATAAACTATCTTGAAGGCTCTTAATTTCAAATTATCAAGACTAACAACTACTCACTAGGCACACTCTTTTCCACTGTCATACACTGTCTTCAAGCTAAAGAAGTCCAAAATATATGCTGCATATGGGACAGATGTTCTGTTATTGGTTTTCTTTATTGCTTTTCATGAAGAAATAAATTGAGAGATGTAAGGATGCAAATAATTCACAATTTTATATAACCATGAATACCTCATACTTCACAGGCTCTTCAGTCAAGTGGGGCAGGTTTACAGTGTATCAAACCTGACGGCATTCACAATATAATGAATATATGTGACTGTAAATTCTCTTTAGTCTTCTGAAAGTAGGCACAATTCTGCTTGCATCCACCTCTTTCTATCATTGCCAGATGTTGGAACAGCCCATGGTATATGCCTTGCTATTTCTTTTTTATTAAATGTCCAAAAGGGATCAGGGATAAGTTTACTCATCCTGTGTGTTTAAATAAAACATGTTTTTCTACAGAAAAAAAAAACATGTGAATCAAGATGTTACTGAAATTACATAAGTGGATAAACCTCCTCTTTATTCTATGACTGGAATCCCAGGCTAATAAAGTTTCCCCACATTAACACAGTAAAGATTAATTAGGTGATTTTATGAAGCCACAGAATTCTGAGGTTTTCTGGGTTTAGATGTTAACTTAGCAGCACACCTTACTGTTCCACTGAAGACAGAGACCTGATACTTCGTTTCAACATTAGCAGTGAACCCATTAGTCCCTCAGCTGGGAAGCACATACAATGCCTCAGTGGTTCCTCCAACTGCTCTAAAAATGTGGGTGTAGTTGATCAGCTGAAAAGCTTGCTTAGACCAGTGAATCACCGAATCTTTTAAGTTGGAAAAGACCTTTAAGATCATCAAGTCCAAGTTTCTTTTTGAACCAAAATACACTTTCAACATCCTTTGGCAAGCAGCTGTGTAGTTTGAAAAAAAAAAAAAACCAAAACAAAACAGAAAAAGGTTTCCCCACATAGTAGCCTTTTGCACAAGATCAAGGATGAAATAAATATCTGTTAGCTATTGTGGTCTAGAATATTTACACAATCACAGAATTTATCATTTTCTCCACTGGTCAGGTAAATAAATGACAGCAGAAACCCAAACGAGCCTTAAAATATAATTTTTCATATATATGAATGCAAAGTGGCAGATTGCTGTATTCAGACTAGTTTTGTGAGGTAGTGGAAACATATTATTGTTGTACGGTCTGGAACACTAAATAAATCATTCTTTCCCTCCACTTTCATCTATTCTTTCCCTTTTTAATAATGTCTTGCTTTGCCTAGATATTATACTTGTGGGGTTTTATGCTTATATGTTTTAGATTTACTGATGTTATATAGGTATGACTGTAGTTTTTTAGAAATTTTAAAAAAATTAGAGAATGCTAGTAGGAAAGCAGAGTAAATCTATGATAGTTTTGACCCAAAGGGGTGGACAGCTTCACTGGTTCTATAACCGTCTGAATGTTTTCCTGAACTAAATACCAAAATCACATTCTCTATTTGTTCAGTGGTTAGGGATTTGATCACCTGCTAGGTTTCAGGACAAACAGAAGCATGGTGACAGGTTTTATATTCAATTAGCATTCAAAGCTGCGGCCTGGATATTTTCTATGATTGTCAAAAATATGCTGACATCAGTATATTCTGATGAGATACAATAATACAACTCCTAGTGTAACCCAATGCTGCACCAGCCACAAAAGCCTTATCTTCTCAATGTCATCTCTGTCTTTAGAGATACTTTTTAGGCATTATCTGGTTCCTTTAGATATACATAGTTCAAGTTGTACTGACTGAGTATTCAAATGCCAGCAGAGAGCATATACAGCTGTAATGGAGAAACACAGGCAGTGTGCTAAGAATTCAACATGCACCGTACACTTGGTCCTGATGAATACTGGTGCCTTTTTCCATGCAGACAGCCTCTTCTTGACCACACTTCTTCCACATGTATACATCACACACACATACTCATCCACTTTACCTATTTGAAACGTTTCACTTTGTTCAAATTTAAAATGGTGCACAATTATGCATATACCAGATCCTTGCATGCTCCACCCTCTCCATGTGATAGTGAGAGGAAAAAAACCTGTGAACTCAGATTTTGTGACCTAAATACTGCAGCCCAATATTTTCTGCCCTTGATCAATGCTATTTCTGATCAAAAGTACTGTTGCAGGCTTAATAATGTTGGTGTGAAATGAGATATGAACTGTATCAGAGTCTGATCATTTAGTATCTGACAAGAAAGAGAAGTATATCTGCACAGAGGACAGTCATCCTGTCTTGAACACCTGTCCTGTGTTGGAATGCGATGTTCACTGGAGCTCTTAATATCCCAGGGCCCTCGCCAGCTCTATTTGATTAGATAACCAACTTAGAGAAGGCTAAAATTAGGGGAGATGGATCCCATCCCTAATAAAGGCCAAGTCTTCATAATAGAGAGGAAAATGTACACCTTTAATTATAACAGTGCAATTAAAGCAGCAGACTTGAACCAGTTTGAAATCTTGAGGCATAATTCTCATCAAAAACATATTGGTTGTACTGCAGGTGGCAGCAATAGACAATCTGACCAGCCTTGATGCAGCATGCCAAGTCTGAGGGTTGCTTTGCTGATTCTCTTCATCCTCTTGCAACCATCTTCCTTTCAAAGCAAAGGGAAGGGTCTGTGTGCCTTCAGAGGCTACCATAAGGTATACCTGATATCTACATAGTCGCATGTTCAGGGAGAAACACAAACATTGGCTAATACTGCTAGCCCTAAATCCTTGTGTGGCATAACTACTTGGAATTGAAAGAATAAAAATTGCTGATTATGATATATCCCAGGGCTTTATGATCCAGACTAACTGATTTTGACTCCAGAACCCTCTACATATGTGTAAGTGGAGAAGAAAAGCAATCTCTCTATGTGCAAGACATTGCCCAGTGTCGTATCAGGTTGTGCCAGCTGGATGCCAGAAGCTGAAATCTTATTCACAGGAGCTTCATTCATGGGTAAGATGAAGACAAGTACTTCATTTACAGAGGCAAACTAGATGATCTGAAAAAGGTTTAGTATATAATTGTCAATTGACAAACAGAGGGTTAAAGAGTTTTCATTTCAGAAAATTTTATTTTATATTTTATTATGTATGTATTGCATATTACTTTGCTATTGAATTACAGTTTAAGCATATCCTTAGAAAAATATTATTATTTTAAGGAAAATTTGTATTAGTTTGTAAAAAAAATGTACAGGTTTTTCTCATAAAGATCTAAATACTGATATATTTATTTTTTTACTATGTAAGAATTTGCATTTTAGGGTTAATTTTCCATGCAATTGACCCGGTAATATTTCTGGGGTTTGTACCTCTGGAGGTTGCCATGTTCATGTGGGTGAATTGTGTGTACTGACAGAAAACAAGGCCTCTTGAAAGCAAAGTCATTTTATTTAAAAGAATTACTATATTTTCAGGTAAAATAGTAGAATTACTGTGATCTATAGGTTCTATGTCTTCTGTTAAATCCTGGCACTTGATGTGAGTTTCAAGTGCTGCAAGTCAAAATGGTATAAAATATGTGTATATCAAATATACTTTAATGAAAGATATGATACTTATTCGGACCTGATTTCACTATATGAAGTCTGGTTTCCAGATGTATTTGGCCAATGTATGGTGCTTCTCTGCTCCTTTTAGCTCACATATGTTCTGATTATTTCATTGTAACTGTTCTGCATCCTTACCAAGAAAGGAATCTTCAAGTTCATGACACTTGTTTTCTAAGTACCTCCTGTAAAGATTTTTAAGTGAAGCAGTAATTCTTCTCCCTGACTTGAGAAAACATGTCTGGACCACGGCTGGTGGGATGAAGTGCCTTCTCTACACACAGCGTCAGTGTCGGACAAACCAAGAGAAAAATGAGCATGTTGATTGATGGTTTTCCCATTTGCACTCAAGACAGAGAAGGTGATATTACTGGAGTTGTCATTTCTGAAACATGATTCAGTATCTGATATGTACCACTTGCCTTCTTCCTGAAGATTATGTGTAGCCATCAGGTTGAGAAGTGCAAGGGGAAGAGCATTGATGTACCAAAGGTAAGGACATCCTTATCTTCTGTAAAAAATACAGAATCACAGAATCACAGAATCACCGGGTTGGAAGAGACCCATCGGATCATCGAGTCCAACCTTTCCCATCAAACACTAAACCATGTCCCTCAGGACCTCGTCTACTCGTGCCTTAAACACCTCCAGGGAAGATGAATCAACCACCTCCCTGGGCAGCATATTCCAATGCCTAATGACCCTTTCTTTGAAAAACTTCCTCCTAATCTCTAGCCTAAATCTCCCCTGGCGGAGCTTGAGGCCATTCCCCCTCGTCCTGTCCATACAATGTCCATACAATTGTCCAATACAATGCAACAGGAAAGGTAACATCACCAAGTAAAGTTGATGAAGGTTCCTGAGGTTATGAATTTGGTCTTATGACAAGCAAAGTCAGCGACAGTCCTTTTGTTGTTCAGGCATTTCCAGCTTTGCCTTTTGAAATGCTACCAGCTATTCTTAGTCTTCTCCACTATGGTGAGGGAGAAATTTTATCAAAAAAAAGCTTATTCAAGTGAAGCAAAACTCTGCACAGAAAAGTATCTTATAAACCAAAGGTTTTAAAAAAGCACAAACAAAACGTTTATATTGTACCCCACAATAATATAATAATGCAGAACATGTTATTTCAGGTGTAATTAAATATTTCATTAACTAATGCTATTGTGAGTGTGGAGAAATTTTACCAGAAATGAAAGCAAGAACTTTTTAGGTAGCTTCCAAGTCTTCCAGAAAATTAGGTTCATCATTTATATATATTTACTGCCTACAAAAAAGGTCTACAGAAAAGTCTTCTTTTTGAAATCAAGACCCTATATTCCTTCTCTTGTAGTCAAATAAATACTATCTCAGCTAAGAGTCAAAATAGTTTACCATAGTTTTGTACTACAAAATGAACTGACATGGTTCACCACTTCAGGAAACAGAAAAAAGGTTTCTTTAAAAGGACAGAAGACAGAGAAAAACAAATAACAATAGTCAGTTATGAACTTTAACTTCTCTGACCTATACTTATTTAGACAGCCACAGTACAGCCGAAAACTTCATTTTCTTTGTATTGTCTGAAGTTTTCTTGTTTTATTAACTTCAAAGGAACAATTCCATCACATGGAAAGTCCTTATTTCTTCACAGATTACTCTTTTTTTCTGATTGAAGATCAGTAGCAGTTCAAGACAAAATGCAAGATAATGCTTTGCCTTTGTGATCCAAAGCTCAGTTCAAGATTTGCACAATGACAAAGCTCAAAATATTTTAAATTATTGCGGTCAAACAAACTCCAATATCAGCTGTTCCACAGTCTGCCAATATATTGTCCACTTCACAGAAAGGTAATTCTTGCATGCAGGTAGAAAAAATGCATTGTCCCTACAGGTCTTCTGACGCAGACTGTTTCAAATATCTCTTCTGTTGAACATTTGCGTCTCTGTTCTCTTCTAGTATTTCCATGATAACTTCTGAGTGCATCTCCATTTGCATTGACATTCGTTTCTGTTGGATAAAAATTACATTATGCCCAACATCTGATTTCAATGGTATTACAAATTCTGAATACTGCTACAAACATACTACTTATTTGGTGTANAAATATCTCTTCTGTTGAACATTTGCGTCTCTGTTCTCTTCTAGTATTTCCATGATAACTTCTGAGTGCATCTCCATTTGCATTGACATTCGTTTCTGTTGGATAAAAATTACATTATGCCCAACATCTGATTTCAATGGTATTCTGAATACTGCTACAAAAAGCTACTTATTTGGTGTCTCTGGGATTAGTACAGTTTACTTAGTCTGTCATGTAAATGTAATACAGAGATGATATCAGTTACTCTCTCACTCTAGAAGTTGCTCACAGGCAAATTTTCTTAGTTGTTCTGAGCTCTACTTTTATTGTTTGTCACCCTCCAGGATGACCTGAGTATGTACGTAAGGTTTGTGTCAAAGTCACTGTTTAGTTTTCAGGGGTTATATTTATTTCCTGGATAAAACAGATTATCTCAGCACCATTCTCCACAGTCATCTTAACTCTCATAGTATGTCCAAATCTAATGTCTTTGCTATTTCTGATGTCAGTAATATTTGACATACTGATATGTTCCATAATTCTATTTAGTTTCTCTTTCCTGGAAGTGGCATCAGCAGTTATCTCGACCACTTGTTTTAGTCTTGTAGACAGCAATTTCACAGCCATGCTGAGAGCTTCCTGTCAAAGGTAAACTCAGTGTTTACAACAGTTTGGACACAAAAATCTCATCCTTCTCTGTTAGTGATATAAATGCATTTTTTTGGTGGTGATCATTTATTGCCATAATGTTTTTTTAATTTATATATTGAATACAAAGACCCCTAAAGAGCAGTGCATGCAGTTCCATGGTGGAAAGAGAGATACAAAATATAAGTTTGATGATTTTATCTTTCTATTCTGCCCCTCCATATGTGATGGCCACAAGGTGTATTTTCAGTTACTTTACACAGCATTACTGCTGAAAAGGATTTTTGCACAGAAAAGATGGTAAGTATGGAACCTTTATGGTCAAATTTGATCCAGTAATTTTGGCTGAAAGTATCATAGAAATAACAAGACATTTCAATACTGCAGTGTAAGTGTAATAATAAAGTACAAAACAAAAATTCTTTCAGAACAAAACCTTCCCCTTTGAATAACTTGCCAACATGCTTATATATGTAATACCCCATAACTGACTATTCTGCAGAGGATCAGCATGATCACTCCTCAAAATGTTGCCCCTTTGTTTGATGAAAGATTTTCTCTCTGAGGCACACATAAGAGAACACTCCCTTTAGGATTCTCTCCATCCTTTCTACTGAAATCAGTGTCTTGTAATGTCCACAAGGTTTGTGTTCTCTTCTGGCTTCACCACAAACTCTATCTATATTTTTTCCCCAGTTTGTCTTAAAATGGACCTGCTATGCCCAAAAAATATTTTATACCATTCCAATCACAAATGATATCATACATGTCAAAGTAGTGAGAGAAAAAAGACAGAAACACTCTACCTGGTGGTTAGTCCCATCTGCAGCTAACCAAGTTTTGATATTATCTGAAGGATGTGGAACAGTCATGGTTATAACTTCCAGGCATCTATACCTACAAGAGAGTGACACAAACATGCAATTCTTAGATGTCTGCATGAACAGATATTTCAGTAATTCTTTTAAATAGTTACACCAATTAGACAGGCATCTATTATTTCTAAAGTCATTCTACCTTTTTTTGTTTCACTGTAGACAATTTTCTCAGTAGTTTTCCCAGCTCTTTTTCAGGCTGACTGATTTTTAACCTGATAGAGATTTAGAAGTACTGTATGGATATGCAACTGTGTTTGATTTCCAAGTAAAGCAAGAGCTTGCTCCATGCTACTGTGTCTATAGCTAAAATATTACTTCTGTGTGTCCTTTCCATAATTAAAAATATTATCTATAAAGTGAGATAAACAAAAAAGAAACTTTGGATGACAGGGAGGGGGGATGGCATTGGAAAGAGCTTTATACTCATTTGCTGATGTCTATCAGAATTTGGGGTTGATAGTGAGAAGCACCTGTAGAGAACTGTGAAAACATTTTGTAAAATGATAAAGGAGTATCTGTTGATTTTGAAAACTATGTAAATTTTCCACTGAAAAGATCTACCGGTGAATTTTTTTCTTGAGGATAGAGTCATGGCTCATTATTTGACCAGAATATTGTTTTATGTTTAGATGCAGATGGCTTTCAATTGCATTTTTCTTTGCCCCAGGGGAAACTATTAGTTCTGTGTTTTTATATTAATGCTTTCATGCCCTTTGGCCCTTGAGTCTTTGTCTATTGAAAGAAGACAGAGTACATGATAACTTATTTAATTCTAAACAGGAATCAGTAAAATATTATTTAAATAATCAAATTAATTTTAACAGAGGTTCTTTTTACATACCTCACCTTCTAAATATCAAGACAACTTGAGTTACCATCTATTCTGAATTTTTTTTTCATTTCAAGAAAACCTTCTTAGCCATGTCAATGGGAAAGCTATGCAGTCAGGCATAAAAGAAGTGGCATGAAGGAAGTTGGTTGCATTAATCATTGTTGGGTATAGAACACTGCTATTTGCTGTACCGATAGTACAGCACAGCAAATTTCTTCTAACTTCCTTTTTAAAAAATTTATTTCTTGTAAACCATTCATCTTAAAGTAAAAGACACTTTTCAGTAATTCCCACGGATTATGAAATGAAATTGAGCAATGTGACAAATGCAGTTCGTATTTGTATGATTAATGTGGTGGCCCTGAAGGCAGAACTTTCAGAAGTATATGCCAAATTCACACTGAAGGTGGAAAGGCAGCAGTCATACTAAGGTGAAAAAACATTCATTTGTAGTGGCAGAGAGACACTTGACAGTAGGGTGTGGGACTGGAGTTCCTAGGATTGTGATGGGAACTGTGAGATGACAGTGAGTGTTCAACAGTTTTGTCTTCCATCCAGTGCTTCTTTGTTTATTTCTAGTTAATCATGGCAATGCATAATTAACTGCTTTTTGTAAACATAATTTGTCTGAGAAGATCTGTGTTTGACTTTACTCCATTGTATTGTTTGTTTACTGTCATCCACCTTCTTATTCCCTGACCTCTCTTCCGCCGTAAATTTATACAACCTTCTAGAACTGTACATTACCTTGCACATGTAAATATCAGCAAACCTCCAAGGAAAATGAGGAGACAAAATGATATGAGGCTTAGCAGCGTGATATCCACTGTCTTTTCTTAAAAAGAAGAAGAGGTATTGTTAATAATGTGGAAAGGGGTAGTTCATAAATGGCTGAATTATATTTTTACCCAAAAATATTGCATCATTCCTGAACTGCTACAGATTTTAAAAAAAACTTTTCTTGGAGCTTTTCAGGGAAAATAGCAACTTCTGACTTGAGCACCTTTCCTTCCTCCCCTGTAGAGCTCTCAGCCTTGCTACTGCCTTAATCCAGCACTTCCCCTGGCTTCCTCTGCTCCTGTGGACTTCTCTCCTCCCTTCCCTGGATTTCTGCCCTTGCATGCTTGACATGACCTATTGTGCAACTGGATAATTCTTTCCAGTCTTGATTTCTCTGGATATGGGAGCCCTCCATCCATCTGCTAATGAAGCAACTCCACTGCCCTGCCTGCTTCTGTATTCTTGAAGCCACTTCCCACTTTTTCCTGGTTTCTGCTGGGATAGAGTTTATTTTCTCCCTAGTAGCTGGTATAGCACCGTGTTTGGATTTAGACTGTGAATCAAGTTGATAATATACCAGTGTTTTAGTTGTTGCTAAGCAATCATGGACTTTTCAGTTTTTCATTCTGGCCTGCCAACAAGGAGGCAAGGGGTGCACAAGAGCCTGGGAGGTGACATAATTTGGACAGCTGATCCAAACTATCCAAAGGGATACTCAACATCATATGACATCATGCTCAGAGGGGTCACTGTCTGGGGAAAGGATGGGCATTGGTCAGAGAGTGATGAACAATTGCACTGTGCATCACTTGTTTTGTAAATACAGTCTGCGTGGAGAATGGAATGAANACCTTGCATGCTTGACATGACCTATTGTGCAACTGGATAATTCTTTCCAGTCTTGATTTCTCTGGATATGGGAGCCCTCCATCCATCTGCTATTGAAGCAACTCCACTGCCCTGCCTGCTTCTGTATTCTTGAAGCCACTTCCCACTTTTTCCTGGTTTCTGCTGGGATAGAGTTTATTTTCTCCCTAGTAGCTGGTATAGCACCGTGTTTGGATTTAGACTGTGAATCAAGTTGATAATATACCAGTGTTTTAGTTGTTGCTAAGCAATCATGGACTTTTCAGTTTTTCATTCTGGCCTGCCAACAAGGAGGCAAGGGGTGCACAAGAGCCTGGGAGGTGACATAATTTGGACAGCTGATCCAAACTATCCAAAGGGATACTCAACATCATATGACATCATGCTCAGAGGGGTCACTGTCTGGGGAAAGGATGGGCATTGGTCAGAGAGTGATGAACAATTGCACTGTGCATCACTTGTTTTGTAAACACAGGCTGCGTGAAGAATGGATTAACAGTAGCCCTAAAGCCCTTGGGGGTGCTTGGTGGATAAGAAGCTCAACTTGAGCTGGCAATGTGCACCTGCAGCCTAGAAAACCAACTGTGTCCTTGGCTGCATCAAAAGAAGTTTAACCAGCATGTTGGGGGAAGTGATTCCGTCCCTCAACTCTGCTCTTGTGAGACTCTACATGGAGGTTCAGTTCTGGAGGCCTCAGCATAGGAAAGGCACGGATTTCTTGAGCAACTTCAGAGGAAGGCTATGAAGATAATTAGAGAAATGGAACCCAGGTGGCCAAGAAGGCCAATGGCATCCTGGCTTGTATCAGAAACGGTGTGACCAGCAGGTCCAGGGAGGTTATTCTCCCTCTGTACTCGGCACTGGTGAGACCGCACCTTGAA
>WAAB01023930.1:31236-59310 GCA_013389865.1 Piaya cayana | reverse complement strand
GCCAGGGGAGATTTAGGCTAGACATTAGGAAAAAAATTTTCATGGAAAGGGTCACTGGGCACTGGCAGAGGCTACCCAGGGAGGTGGTTGATTCACCTTCCCTGGGGGTGTTTAAGGCACAGGTGGACAAGGTGCTAAGAGACATGGTTTAGTGTTTGATAGGAATGGGTGGACTTGGTGATCTGGTGGGTCTCTTCCAACCTGGTTATTCTATGATTCTATGATTCTGTAACTCCCATATGAGTAGAGATTTACAGGGTTTGGCTTGATTAGCCAAAATATTCTCTTTGACTCAAGAAATAACATTTGGATTTCGTTCTATTTACCTTTTTTAACCCTACCAGGCATAGTCCTATTGCGACAGCAATACATATTTATATTGTTCAACAAATACTGATGCTCCATACCTTGCACTCCTTCCTTCAAACTACCTCAAATACCAAAAAGAAACATCTTTGGTTGACTCAAAAATGTATTTTTAGTACATTTTATTTTTGTTTAATACATAGCTTTAAAAACAGAACTAGTTTGGACTGTTTTGAACTAAGAACTTACTTTGGACTGACTTTGAAGAAAACCAGGCAGGAAGAACTCTTAACATGTTAAGGATCTGAGACCAGTTTTACACAATAGTTTAAGATCAATCTAGATCAAATTCAAAGAACAAAAGTTATGTATGAAAGTTCCTAGCTTGAACCTATCTGTAATTTGGACCAAAGTTACTATGAATTTCCACAAATTTTACATGAAACCAAGTTAAAACTCACAAACTACTGGACAGAATTACATATAAGAATAATCTTTATGTACTACTAAAATTCAAAACAATTCTCTATTCACTTTAAGATGAAAAGAATGTTTTTTCCTTCTTATCTTTTGAGATGAGGGCTCAGAAAATGCATTCTGAACAGTCCTTGGACTGTGTAGTAGAAATTGTTTTGTTTGAGTTAATTGTACGGCATCATTCTGCTAACCCTGTATCACGTACACACCTGGGAGAAGAGGAAGTGGTGGTCTTTACATCAGCCAAGCCACAAAGAGGTTTGGTTCTTATACTTTCTTACCTCATGCTTTTTGAAAAGGAGGAAGGAAAAGAAGCAGATACATTCTTTTAGGCAGACTGGTTTATGGAGGTATTTTTTTCAAGTGCAGATATCTAAACTTAGTCAGAAATAACAGTACTTCGAAACCATAACAAGTGTCTTGGTTTGCAAAAATGCAAAACACCTTTGAATTACTATTAACTTCAAAGTGATCTATGAATGCTCAGCAGCTCTGAAAATTAGACCAATTATTTCAAGTTTCTATATACGAACAGAGCTGATCAAACATTTCTTTTTTAGAAGAAAGTTTCTTTACTAAACATCTCAGTTCCGTTTAAATTACAGGGTTTTTTCAAGGGCATATGCAAATTCCAATGGAAAATGAATGTGATTCCCACAAGAAAATTAACAAATTCTTTTCATGTCAAAGGAACATTTCAGAACAAATATTTTTGTTATGTTTTGAATTATGTTATCTCATTTTGATGTTTCAGCTTTTTTAAGTAGAAGCTGAAACACCTCTTAAAAATGCATTTTTAAAGAAATGTAGTGCATTTCCTAGATAAAACATCGGAATGTGGTGTGGAAGCAAACAAAAAGCAGGTCATTACATGTTCCTTCAAGACTTTCGGCAGAAAAAAATGATATGTTCTGAAATAAAAATAACAAATGGATATTTTTCCTTTCAGGTTACTCCACAGAAAGGTTTAATTTTTTCCATTCACTGTGTTCATTAAATTAGGTTGTGACTTTCATGGAGTTATCATGAATTATAGTAGATGGTTTTGAAATCTAGGCAGTATTAAAACACACTTCATGTTTACTCATGCATATCCCCAGTTAGAAATAGACAAAATAATTTCAACAAAATCTAGAGATGAAAGGAGATCACTTAAAGTAATATATCCATAGATTAATTTTATAAAACCCACTGGTCTTCTCCAAGCCCAGGATGGAAGAAGGGAAATTGCCACAACGTGTGAACTTGTTCATATGTACAGTTCGCTCAAGAGGTAAATCAACATGCTACACTGAATACATACAGATATTACGATTTCTATGATATGGCAGTCTTGACCACCATAAATTTTTCTGAAGTGGAGGAAACATATTGTTAGTTTTCAGCCTCAACAGCAGCTGTAGCGGAAGCTGGGAAAACAGTGGTGTTGAAAGCTGTTGAAGGAGAGTTGCAGCTGCTGAGAGTAAGGTTTGGCAGTCTGGAACAAGGACAAATGATGGTTCAACTCCATTTCCTCTTTCTGGTGAAAGGTTGGCAAGGAATAAGTAAATCTACACTCCTCACCAGGAAAAGCCATTCTAATTTCCCCTCACTCCACTGTCTGTACATCAGATGTGTTTGGTCTAATACCAGGCAGACCTCTCTGGAGGGCATTCTGCAGTCCTAGGCTATTCGTCTTCAGTGACAATTCAAGTCCCTGATAGCCTGACACATGTTCTCTCCTTCACCACAGTGAGCATGGGGAGCATCTAGATTTCTCTCTCCAAATATTTCACAAGAGAAATGCTTTTGAAATTAAATGAAGGAATCTGGGCCAAAAAAAAGGTGGCAGAGGAGAGGTGCCAGCAGACCAGTGACACGTGGTAAGGCATCTGACAGAGTAGGCAGGCAACATCCTTTAAACTCTATAACTGAGTTTTTATTTAATCTATTGCAAAAATAATGTCTGGCCTCGTGTTTTCTGTGTCTTCAGATAAATAGGTACTTGAAGCTCAATAGATCAAAAAGGCATATTCCCAAATGCACAGTCTATTGTATTAAATAAAAATGTTTGTTTTGTTTAACTACCAGTATATATATAGTAGTATCGTACTTTTTTTTTTGCTTGTCAACATACAGAGACAAGCCTGTGTGCCAGTTTCTCTCCATAAATATAACACCACTCCATTATATTACTTCTCTTTTTCATACATCAAGAACATAAGGCATAGAGAGGCCTTTTTCTTGTCATGCAAAGCAAAATTGTCTCTTGTTAGCACTCATATTTTAAAATCTAGTCATATGAAGTGGAGGAAAAGTATTACAAGGCTCTTGTTTAATTTGTGCAGAATTGAACTGTAAGGGCCAGAGCATATATGTTTAAATGAGAGCTAAACCATATCCTACCTCTGCCAGATGAGAAATTATTCGCCTGACGTAGTAAAAGAAATGTTAGACTTAGTCCTTAAGGACCATGTGGCTTCATGAATGCCATGACTTTTGTGGATTTCTTGGCTTACTAACTCCAGTTGAAGGAATTTGTAAAGATGCTTGGGCTGTCCATTGCAGGGCGGCTGGGGCAGTGGTTTTGGCTGCTGATCATTAATGTTTTCTAAAGGTTCTGAGGAGTCAGATGTAATTTACCTTAGGAGAACAGCCCTGTGCTAGACTGCTCCTTATGATCAAGTAAGTTCAGTTTCTTAGAACTGGACTGTCCTTCCCACAGCACCTAGAGCTGTGTGAGCCTGGTGCGTGCTGTGGACCTTCAGGCACTGTCGTGGTGTAATAACACAGCAAGGAGAAGAAACATGCAATAATGAGTTAAATACAGTTGAATGACAATAACCTATCTAATGATAAGGGTTATGAATAGTAAGTACATGATAACTTACCATCATAAATAAATACCGGTTCACTCCATTCACTCCAAATCTTGTTCCTTATGCACACTTCTTTCTTTACCCTCACTTGTGCTGCACATTTTTTCACTGGTTTAGGAAGTGGATACACATATTTCTCTGCAGTGACATCTACAATCTATCAAGATAGGTCAAGAAAGTTATTTTAGGTGATTTCACACTACACTTTAAACTGATATTAATCTAGGGATGTCAAATACTCTTATTTACATCTCAAATCTAGTGGGAATAGTGTTTCTGTAGAACTGGTGTTTCTTCCCAGACACAATATGATTCTTTACCTGGCATGTGCTATAACGCAGGACTGAAAATGAAGTAGACTCTGGAACTGATAAGACAGTGGCAGGTATCACTGATAATAGGACTATAAGAATTTGAAACATTGATTCACCTTTCATTTTTCATCACATCGAGTGTGAGATAAATAGAGTTGCTATGAAATTGCAAATTTCAGGGGTTTGGTGTTGTTAGTATGCTACACTTGGTTATCTGGTAGAATAAGAGCTTGTGGTTTTCAGCTGACTGGTGATGACGGATGCTCATTATTTTAGGAACTATCTTGAAACATCTTTAATTGTGCCCATAATAGAAAGCACATTACTACTTATTCACAAGTTGATATGGGTAAGCATAATGACTGTGACCTTTTACTTGCCAGGAGATCATTAACATGAGTTACACTCCTCTGTGCTATGTCCCTCCACTCCTAGAGCACAATTTCAAAGCTTATGATCATTTTGATAACTCTCACTGATGTTTTGTGAACTGTTTTGCAGCATATTTATATTTTGCTGTGGTGCCCAAAGCAGTTCCAAATTTCAGGTAAAATTCAGTAGCTAGAAGGGCAAATTATTCACAACCTACATCTTACATGTGACATGCCTGTCATATACACTTGAATAACATTTGACCTTTGTGTAATAGCATGGAATGACTGACTCAGTTTGTGGTTCAGTGTAATCCACAGGCCTTTTTTCTTCTGCATTTCTGCCAACATGTTAATTCCTTATTTTGTTTTGACGTATTTGACCTGCACTTCCTAATCATAGGTTTTTCTTTATTACTGAATTTTGGCTTGTTGATTTCAGACTTACCCAGCATTTCAAATTCTAGTCTTTCCTTCCTGTAGTACATGCCAACACATCATACATTCTCATTACACGCAAAGTCAACTACCTGTTTTCAAGCTTTACCAGTATGTATCACAGTATTATTATTTTTGTGCTTAAGTATTTCAAAAGTCATGTTTTCAGATATTCAGAATAAAAAAGTATAGGCTTATATATTTTTATCAGTGTACTCTTATATGTTCTTCAACAATTGTCTACATGGCTGTTTAGGGACACACTAATACCTCGACTCACTAAGTCTCTGCAACACCAATTAAGACCTTGCTTTAAAGGGGAAACAGAATTTCAGACTTGTTCCGTTCCTCTTCTTCCCATGTCTCCTATAATACTGCTGCAGTTTTCTTTAACTTTGCATGCACACACACCTCTCTTTGTTTTGCTCCTTTGGCTAGGTAACTACCATTTTAAAAAAATGACTAAATTTAACACTAATTCTCTTCAAATCTACCTTAAAGCCCCTTCATTTATCTCATGCCCTCATATGTCTTTTTTGTTGTTATTTCAACTCCATCTCCTCTGTATGCTATCTGTGAAAAAAAAATATAAATCTGTGATTTTCTACTACTGTTGGTGTTTACTCCCTTCCAGGCCCAAACGATTTTTTCATTGCTTTCCTCTCCTATGTTTATATCCTGCAGATATGTACAAAGAAGTGGAGCAGCTGTATAAGACAGGGGAATTAAGACAGAGCTATTCCAGTTAAGTAAGGATGTGGGATTATATTATGTATTTGATATTTCCTTTCAGGGACTGGAACAAATTAGGAAGCTGGAAACAGAGGCTGCAGTGGCCACATGAGCACTGGATTGAAGCATCCTCCTGCTCACCTTGGGCATACCCCAGTCCTGTTGTGGGAAGGGATACCTTACTCTTGGCGCATCCTATTTCTACCTCCCTTGCTGTGAGTCTTGAAACAGGAAGGAAATCTGCATGCACAGACAGGAAGGGATTAGAAGGACCCTAGTAAATGTCTAAACAGAAACCAAGGATCCAGCATGAACCTTGCTTTCTCCCTCTTCTTGCAGCCTTTGGTGAATAGGAACTCAGTGAATAGGCAGACAAATCCCTAGATGTCTCTCATAAGGGTTTTGAAGACTTGAGAATGGTTAACAGGACAATAACTATTTGCAGAGGTAGCTAGACAGAAAAACCCAAAGAGGACTAGGAAGCTGTAGTGTGTCTGCATACAGACCTGAGCTCCATTTTCACATGCTGCAATGAGGGAATGTGGGAAGAGTCAAGCCTGTTCTGGAAGCTGTCTGGCACTATCAATCAGCACTGCATCTGACTTTATAAAGGCTACTGTAATTTGTGAAGATAACATTATGTGATCAATAACATATCTACCTCATTGCACATCTTTCTGCTGTGTCTATCAAAAAATGCATGCGCATGAATTTAGTCATATATTTTTTCAGTCTTTAAGTGTCTCTTAAGTGTTTGCAGACAGCTTAGAGAACCCTTTTATTGCTAGAGTGCTGTGAACTGTCTGAGGTGTGTGTGCTATCTAAATTTTAGGTTCTTAAAGAAAAACACAGCTTCAAAGACAGCTTGAATGAAAACACCAAAGATTCAGAAAAGTCACCTTCCACTACATATCTGAATTTCATACCTATTATATTCTGAATTAAATGCTTGGCTTTCTTCTCTTTGAGATGTAAAAGAAGAATCTGCATGAAAAAGCTTCAGCTTTTATTTCCAGATAATTTAAAAATGCCACTGGTAGTACCAGGTTCCATATGGCATAAGCTAAAGTGCTATATTGTTCTATTTCTTCCTGGTAAGACTAAGAGAAGCTGCTGATATAACAGGAAAGATTTTTAAATATATGTATTACGTATGCAAACAGTACGTATGATTGTTTTAGTGATACACGTAGAAATAACACAAAGAACATGTAATTTTTTCTTTAAAATGCTATCAAAATATCTGTTAAATTTTTCTTCTTAGCAATGCTCCTTTCTCTACAACAAAAAAAGTAACCTCAACCAGTCCATCTCAGTGCAAGCATGACTGATAGACTTCGTGAAATGTGTTGTTTTTTCCATTCTTTGCCAGGAAGATGAGAAAATACGGATTCTTCATGAAAGAGTTCAGGATTTCTGTAATGTTTGATTGACTTTCAATTCTGCTAAATTCAAGGGTTACCTAGTTTCTATAAAAGTTATGCTATGCAGATTAAGTGTATTACAAAAACGTTATTACCTTACTATCTGTTATTTTCACTTGATACAAAAAGCACTTGCTACTTGCAGAACCAATTGTAGGCGGGGGTTTCCAGCGAATTTTAACACTTCCATTTTCAAGGGAAAAAGAGACATTGATTGGTGGGTTCAGTTTCTCTGGAAAACAAAAGGGCACAGAGAGACCTTCAGTACTTGGTGCTTTCTCATATTTATGCTGATACATAAACAAATGCAGTGTGTTAGTCCCTAACTTACACAGCTGACTATTTTGAAGTTTATCATACACAAATAAGGAGTTCAGTGAGTGATGCACTTTCTTTAAAAATGCAGCTTACCAAGTGGCATCCTTTTCTGTCTCACAACAAAGAGAAGGAGTGTTCTTTTTCACCTGCCTTGCCAGGGAAGATGTCAAGAGTGGGTAAAAGGCAGACCCCTTGAATTCACCCTCCAGAGTCTGAGTGGGTGCCTAAGGAGACCTCTGAGGTGCTACAGGCAGATTATTTCCACTGTGTCTTGTGGGATGCCACTTCATCTCTCACTAAGGGGTTACTGACAGGGTACCAACTCCTGGTGGGACTTAAATGATAAATGAGGTTTTCTAGACACACTTAAGAAATCTTTCTACCTTTTTGCTAATCCAGCTGGTAAGCACTTGCAACAGAGGAAGAAATACATGCTTAGGAAACTCAACCAAAGAAACAAAAAACACCCTTTCTGCCACTGTGCTGCAGTCACCAAGTGTAAGGGGTGTGATGGCAATGGAGTTTTTTTCTGGGAGAAATGGGATATAGAGTTGGTAGCAAGGGACATTGGTGTTCCCAGGATTTTAGCCTTTGGTTTAGATAAGCAAGTCTACAGTTTCTTTCTAGCATGAGTGTTAGGGAACTGGTCCTAGGTGTGTGTTGGAGTACTCAAGCAGCCCGAGCCCTCTCCACGTGCTGTTGCATTTCTGTGAAAGGAGGAATTGCAGCAGGAAATCTTCAAAAAAAGTGCCCCCAGCAGAAGCAGAATTGCACAGCAAGTATCTGTGGATGGGGCAAAGTGGTCTGGGGCTGATATAGTTGCAACGCAATGGTGGAGAGAAAAAATGGAAAAAGTCATGTATGGATGGGGGTGTGAGTGACAGCATTACTGGTCCATGAAGCTGTTGTGCTTGCTCTGGCAGCTGTAGCTGTAGGTCCTTATGTCTCTCCATGGGTGTATATGCCACAGTGGGGTTTCCTTTTTCATTTTTCTTTTTCTTTCCCCTCTTTGAGAAGTCCCTTCTTTTTCAGTAGTGATCTCATAAAGTTAGCAAAAATCACATCTCCCAGGCTTACATTTGGCTTGTAAAATTTTTCACTTCTGCTTGTATTTGAAGCTGTTGACAGAGAACAACATCTGCCTTTGAAGGTGAAGGCACACAACGAGCCATGAAAAGTGATAGGAGAAACCACCAGCTTCTTTTTTTTAGTCTCTGTAGTAGGAAATATGTATTTTCCACCTCTGAAATCTATTCTTGCCTTTTTTTTTGAGTATAGTAAGAGGAGGAAACAATTTTTGTCACTATTTTGTCACCTATCATCCGTGAGTACCTTCAGCCCCCCCACACAGCCAGGGCTGAATTATTTTTGGACTATCTGCAACATAGTATGTGCATAAGTTCTGTTTTGTCAGACTGTACATCATATTACTAGAGGGAATCTTGGATTGCAGGGACATTTTTGGTGCAACTTAAACAGAAATGTACAACTGTCTTGTTGGGAGAAGACAGCCATAGTAACGATGGAGCCCTGAAAATGTAATTCCACTATTTATAATATGAGTAATGTCTCCTGCATGCTCATTTAGATTTTTCTGTGCCCTACCAAGGCTTGGCCGTGGGTTTAGAGGCAAGGTGAGCTAATAGGGTTTATGCCTGGTACTGAGGTGCCTGGTACTGAGAGAGGAGAGGAAGCTGTTGGTTGAATCAGCTGGCACACACCCTGCACGTAGCTAAAAATAACTACAACGGGAAAGGAAGAAGGTCAGGGAAGAAACACTGGCAGTCTGGCCTCTGCAAAGAGGAGGCGGTGGCTTCTCTGAGCAGGAGGAAAGAAATTGAGTGGATGGAGAGAGAAGCAGGGAAGGGACAGCCTGCTCCCACCTATGTATTCCTCCTGCTCATTCCTGCTCCTCACAGCCTTATGCCCCTTGGGGAAGGCCTGAGTGGAAAGGTTGCACCAGCAGTAGCAGAGGGGTGGGACAAAGTGTGAAACTGCCAAGGGGAGGCTGGGACAACCCTCAAGAGGTTGTCAGGCAAACTAGAGAAGTTTAGGCATCACCTCTGAACATTACATGAAACTATTTGCTGTTGTGTGAAGCGTTCCATCCTAAACCTGGATGCAGCTTTCTGCTCTGGAGACTGCAGGTGGAATCAGACCCAGGCAGCCTGTTTAAAAGTGAGCATTTTCCCAGTTTGGCATGAAAACACTTAATATAGTCTTCCTGCAGATTCACTCGCACTCCTCCCTCCCCCCACTCCTTTTCTTTCTTTTCAGGAAAATTTGATTAATTTGAATATGTACTATTTTGCTGAAACCGAAGATCTTGCTTGTAGCTGGCTTTGACTGCAGTGTAAATCTTCAGATTAAGCCAATAATTCTAATGTATTATAACAGAATAAATGAGATACAACTCAGAATAAATTTTGATAATTTTGATTTTTTTTGATAACTTTTTGCTTGTGACAGATTCCTGTGTTACAGGGCTGGAATATGATCAATGTGTTCATAATCTGTAAAGTATTCTAATCTTCAATCTGTGCTAAAACTCAGGTGAATTCCTTACCCATGAGATTAATTGAAACTTCCTAGAGAAGTAAAGAAAACAATTTTTTAATGTATATTCAGAATGGTCACCAATTAAAAATAACTATCAAAGTATTTTTAACTGGAAAATGGTGTCATAAGTAAACAGAAATCTTACTTATGTTTGAGACATTCATATTTTAAATTCAGTTATCAATCAGACTTGTGTCTATTTATATTCCCTTTTATCACATTTTCTTCAGCACTATAAAATAAAAAGATAGGAAAGATAAAAAATTGAGGAAAAAAGGGCATAATGCTTTTCAAATTGCATTTTCTCACACTAGCCTACCAATTTTTAAAAAATATCTGTTAAAGATAAAACATGATATTGCATCAGAGGAAAAAAATTAACAAAATCCTTTGAGTAATAATCCATTTTGTTTCCAAAAATCCATCTTCATGCAAAATTCCCAAGGGGATGAATGCATAAGGTTAGAGTTAATATTCTGACTTTGTCACAATTCCCTCTTTTCTTTCTTTGTTTTCCAGACCAGTGAAATAACCAATGAATGTACTTTTCCTAATAGATAACAAAAGACAACACTTACCTATTGTCTGAGGTGTAAAAGCTTTATAATAAGACAGTCCTCTTGAATTATTTCTTAGATGTCTTACAGTTATGTTTAAATTTATTTTTCTTGATGGCTGAAAAATTATTTCTTTCATATGGCATCCAATGTTTTCCTTTCTCGTACTTTTTATGTATTGCTGGCATTCATAATATTTTCCTACATGTCTGTAAGAAGCAAATATGAACCTTGTAAATCAAGAACCTGGGTACAAAAATATGGTTGCATACTTATTTTGCATAAGAGCCTTACCTGTATGAAAAAGAGATCTGTATATCTTCAGGAGCTTCTGCTTTAATATACCAGGTACAATTGAAAAAAGAAAGGTTATATATGATGCATGAAAGATTCTGAATATATACTGCAACAAAGAAAGGGAAAAAAATTAAAAGTTATGTTTACTTTACACAGATTTTCTAATAACATGATGATTGCCTTTACAAACCCATTATATTGTCTTATTTCTGGAAAAGCAAATAAGTGGTAAGTGAGAAGAAATGGGTCTTTCAGCTTTTTGGCCAATGACACTGAGAGGCACATCTGTTACTGCCACCAAAAGCCTTACCAACTCAAAGAAAAAATACCCAGAGTCACAGCTGAAAAGCTCTGCTTTTTTAAGATTTACTGCAAGCAGGTGATAGAGAAGACAATCTTCAAGTGACATGAGTTGCAAGGGAAAATTGAGAGAGTGATTGGGTTGTTCTGACATCTTTCTCAGTGGAGCTGGAGTTTACTGAATATGAGCATGTCTAATATAGAAAATAATTCTGCAATATTCCATGGTAATATGTGTCATTTTAACAAATCCATACCAAAAAAAGTAGCATAAATTAATGATGAGCTTTCAGAAATAATTTATCTCCAAGTAAGACAGAATATTATTACAAATGCTGGATGTCTCAACACATATAGGAAATAGCTGACCTGGAGGTGCCTTGTAAGTAAATTTTGTCCAGCCACTCTCCTTAATTACATTTTCCGTTTCTTTTGCAAAAAGTTGTGTTTTAACTTTAGCATTAAAACCAGAATGTAACGTAAGACGTATTAATTTTTTCTTCTCCTGAAGTCTTTCCTAAGAGGAGGAAGAAGGAAGTGTATGAAGGCAGATGGTACTAAGTATTGAAAGGGAAATTATACAATGTCATCTACTGAATGAAGCAACATATGCTTTCACTCTAAACTATGCATAACAATTGAACAACTTACTTCCCTTTCATGAGTGGTATTGAAGAATTTGTAACTCAAAATATACTTCACAGTGTACTTCTCAGTTTCTTCTTTTGTCAGGTTGTTGTCCCAGGACAGAACAACACTCGAATCATGCTTGGTAATCCACAGAACATTAAGTAACCTGAGAGCATCTGCAATTACAAGAGAGTTACACAGAGGAAGAGAAGGCCCACCACTGTGTACACAAAGGATTTGACTCTTAGTAAGGCTTGTATACCCAGTAGCTCCCCAAGGAGCTGTGTTCTTACATGGAGCAGGTGGTTGCAGAGCTCTGTTGAATATGATAGTGAGATTTCTTACATACCTATCTACAGTTTTCAATATGTTACATGATTCATTTTATCAGTCTTGGACACTTCATCTCTCATGAGTCCCTCTTTCTCTCTATGGGCTGTAGAAAGTGCCTTGACAACAAGTTCAGAATAGACATCTGTGATCATAGAATTGTAGAATCATAGAATCACAGAATAGTTTAGGTTGGAATAGACATTAAAGATCATCCAGTTCCACCCCCCCTGCTATGGTTGGGGACATCCCACTTGATCAGGTTGCCCAAGGCCCCATCCAACCTGGCCTTCAACCCTGTTAGGGGTGGCCGATCCACAGCTTCCCTGGGCAATCTATTCCACTGCCTCACCACTCTCATGGTGAAGAAGTACTTGCCTACGTCTAACCTAAATCTGCCCCTCTACAGTTTATACCCATTGTCCTATCACTACAAGCCTTTGTGAACAGTCCCTTCTCAGCTTTCTTGCAGGCCCCCTTCAGGTACTGGAAGGCTGCTATAAGATCTCCTTGGAGCCTTCCCTTCTCCAGGCTGAACAATCCCAACTCTCTCAGCCTGTCCTCATGTGGGAGGTGCCCCAGTCCTCTGATCATCCTTGTAGCCCTCCTCTGGACCCGTTCTGTCTGTTCCATACCCTTCTTATGTTGAGGATTCCAGAGCTGGACACAATACTCCAGGTGAGGTCTCACAAGAGAGGAATAAAAGGGCAAAATCACGTCCCTCAATCTGCTGGCCAGGTCATGGTTAACATAGGATGAACTGTTACTTAATATTTTACTTACCATCTACAACTGGTTGTCCACTTGCCAGGTTAGTGGAAAACAACATCTTATGCTGAAAAAAACTTAGTAACAGCATAACAGGAATGACTGTAACACGTGCCATAGTAAATGCCTTAGGCCACAGGTCTGCAGAAACTGAGACTCTTTATTTCCACATTTGGTTGAAAAAAACACTTAGAACACGATGTTTTCATTTTGCATCTGTGAAACAATATGAAACAGTTACTTAACCACTTAACTGAAGTCTGAAGTCTAAGAAGTAAATATGATATTATATGTGTTTAATGGGTCTTGTTGATCTGTCTCTTCTATTCCCAGGATATTCGTATTTAAGTACACTCTTTAATTGGGTGCCAGGGCCAAAGACAGCAGGTGCGCCATACTCAGCTAGTTTTGAACGACACTATTGCTTAGATTGCAAGGCAGGACCAGGGATATGATGCTACTGACCGAAAGCAAGACTACAGAAACGTCACAACTGGTACCGAAAGCAGACAGTTTGTGTAGCAGTCACCTGACACAACTTTCGCTAGATACAAAACCAACATCTATAACTGTATGAGTTATCTAGCCTCTGGTGGTAGTAGAGCAAATGTCACTTCTAAGTTGTGATTCATGTTACCTGGTTTAGGCATATGCTTTAGGAGGATACAAACAGCCTGAGCAGAGATGAATTTGCCACGTGGAAAAGTGACTGTCATAGAGAATATACCAGCAGTTAGATAAAACTGGGATACAGTGAGAAAACAGAATCTGCACTAGTCAAAGTCAGTTTTAGAGAGACATAATTGCTATTTGATGGCTGAGTATTCATTCAAAGGTTGCACTAATGTAAAACAGCCTCTGGGACCTTACAATTCTCCGTAGAATTAATACACCTTTTTTTAGGATCATTCACTCATAAACTAGCAGATTTATCTTGACTCTGCTTGTTTTCAATACAAAATCCTCAAATACACTCTGTGTGTGCTAATCAGGGATCAGTAAAAGACCCCTGGAGCCATAACCATATGTTCATAATACATGGCCAACTCTAGGCATCGGTGATGTAGAGGAAAATGGTTCAGCACATCCAAAAAGTCTGCAATGAGGTTACCTGGAAAAAAACCATGCACATACAGTTTCATTTATGACGCTATTTAGGTACAATGCAGTGAACAAGAGGTCATTCAGTGAATGCTGTCATTGTTCATGAAGTGCTATGACAAATCATAACAAAATGCTTTAAGGCAACAATTCCCTTGCCTGGTTCATTCTGGTACTGATCTCAGCTGTAGCAGCAGCAGCAGCTGTAGTATGCATGCCACACCATGTCTATGGCAAACAAAAATGTGATTAAATTCTACTTGGTGTGCCTGGGAAAGAAGTCCATGCTAATTTCCTGGAGAGGGAAGATGTGAGCTATTCTCACCCTCATTTCTCATTCACGATACCCCTGAAATGGCAGGGGTGTGACCAAAGTAGCATGAAATTTAAAATGAAAATGAGAAGTTTTCAAGTGCTGATAATTCAACTGTCAGTGTCTCTAGTGGGCTCATTCATTCTCAAGAGACAAAGCAATCAAAAGTAGTGCTAGGGATACATGTATACTTCTATTAAACTTGGAGAAATTGGAAAAAAAAGGATGGAAAACCCCAAGCAATTTAAAATATTTGAGGCTGGCAGTAACACAAGTATTTTAGTGGAAAACACGAGTCAAAAGAGGACTTGAAAAAGGAATGGAACAAAATAAATCTTGAAGTTACAACAACTTTTTGTGCTAGAAACAAAACTACGTTTCATCTATGAAGTAATATAAATGCATTCAGTTGGAGATAGGAAACGCAGAGGCAGAGAAGGAAGATGTTTAAAGTAAGTCTGAACAAACTCAGAAAAAAAGCAAGCAACTTGAGTCAAAGAAAGACATTTCAGGAGAGATCATTGTTGTTTCCTGAAGGTGACTCCTTCCAAGGAGCACCTTTTATACAGCACTGAGAAACAGTTCTCCACTCACTGTGCACTGAACTTCTGCACCTCACTCTCACAGATACTGTGATAGCAGACAATGTCAACAATATGAAAATAGGATTAGACAAGTTCATGGAACTTACGTCCATGAAAAGTTATTAAAAAGTCTTAGAGATGGATGTACCCTCTAACAACCCTAACGCAGCAGCTGTTGGTGCTGAGGGAATATTTGTAGGATAGGTTGCAGGAGGTGTCTAAAGTTGTGGATTTATATTTAAGTAACAACTCCTATTGGCACTTCTGCAGACAGAACAGAATCATAGAACTGTAGAACAGTTTGGGTTAAAAGGGACATTTAAAGGTCATCTACTCCTACTTCAATGAGTAGGGACGTATTCAACTAGATCAGGTTGCTAAGAGCCCCATCCAACCTGACATGAAGTTTTTCAAGGGATGGGGTACCTGTCACCTCTCTGCGAAACCTGTTCCTTGCTGTAAAAAAAATGTCTTCCTAATATCTAGCCTAAATCTACCTTCCTTTAGTTTCAAAACACTACCCCTTGTCCTATCACAACAGGCCTTGATAAAAAGTTTATCCTCATCTTTCTCACAAGCATCCTTTGACTACTGA
This sequence comes from Piaya cayana, assembly GCA_013389865.1. Taxonomy (NCBI): domain Eukaryota; kingdom Metazoa; phylum Chordata; class Aves; order Cuculiformes; family Coccyzidae; genus Piaya; species Piaya cayana. The sequence goes on along the minus strand of WAAB01023930.1, from coordinate 44,038 downwards.
AGGACTGCACTAGGGTCTCCACAAAGCCTGTTCTTCTCCAGCCTGAACAAACCCAACTCTTTAAGTATTTTTTCATAGCAGAAGTGTTCAAGCCCTCTGATAATTTTTGTACCCTTCTCTGGATGTGGCCAACAGGTCCATGTCTTTCCTGCTTAGGGCTCCAGGGTTGGATGCAGTACTGCAGGTACAGTCTTGCCAGAGAGGAGTAGAGCGGGGAATCACTTCCCTTGACTTGATGGCCATACTTCTTTCTACGCAGGCCAGGATAGAGTTGACTTTTTAGGCCGCAAGTAACTTTGCCAGCTCATGTCCAATTTTTCATCCACCAGTACCCTCAAGTCCTTTTCCGCTGGGCTACTGTCAATCCTGTCATTTACTAGTCTATACTAAGACTAGAGGGTTCCCCAACCCAGATGTGAGACATTGCACTTGGCCTTGTCATCCTTCATGAGATTCACATTAGTCTATTNCACTCATCAGATTGATTACTCATTCAGAAGCAGTCCATCCATAAAATACATATCTGGCTAGTTTAGAGAGAGGGATGTTGTGGGGACCATGTCAAAGGCCTTACAGAAATCCAGATACATGGCATGCACATCTCTTCCCTTGTCCACTGATATAGTTGCTCCATCATAGAAGACCATTTGTCTGATCAGGCAACGTAGTTACTCCATCACAGAAGAACATTTGGTTGGTCAGACAGGACTTGCCCTTGGTGAAGCCATGCTAGCTCTCTTGAATCACATCTCTGTCATCCATGTGCCTTAGTATGACTCTTAGGAGGATCTATTCCACGATATTCCCAGGCACAGAATGAGACTGACAGCTTGGTAATTCTCACAGTCCTCCTATCTACCCTTTTTAAAAATGTGTGCACTGTTTCCCTTTTCCCAGTCACCAAGGACTTAATCTCACTGCCATGACTTTTCAAATATCATAGCCAGTGTCTTGACAACTACATTAGCCAGTTCCCTCAGGATTCTGGGATTCATCTCATCAGGTCCCATAGACTATATACATTCAGGTTCCTCAAGTGGTCATGAATGTGATCTTCTCTTACAGTGGGAGGACTTTGCTTCCCCAGTCCTTCTCTTAAGGTCCCTCCACTCAAGAGGCGTGAAAAGAGAGGTTGCCAGAGAAGACTGATTTTAAAAAGTTGTTGAGTATCTCATCCGCTTTTAACAAATTGCCAGTCCTATTCATCAGGGGGAGTACACTTTCTTTGACCTTCCATTTCTGGCTGACATACTTGTAGAAGCCCTTCTTGTTATTCTTTTAATCCCTTGCCAAGTTCAGCTCTAGCTGCTCCCTGGCCTTCCTGACACCATCCCTTCACAACCAGGCAGCATTCCTATACTCTTCCCAGGATACTCATCCCTGCTTCCACTACCTGTGCATCTCCCTCTTGCCTTTTAGATTGACCAGCAGGTCTCCATNTATGGCGGTTTCCCAGGGGATAATATTGATTAACACATTGAAGAGCTGGAATTTTACATTCCTAAAATTCAGAGTCCTGACTCTACTTTTTGCCTGCCCCATATCCCTCAGGACTGCAAACTGCACCAGAGTGTGATCAATGCAGCCCAGGCTGCCTCCAATCTTGATGTTACCATTTAGCTCACTTGCACTGGTGACCAAAAGGTGCAGATTTATATCCCCTTTGGTAGGGCTGTCTATTATCTGGCTTAAGAAGTCATCCTCAGTACATTCCAAGAGTCTCTTGGATTGCCTACAACTCCCCGTGATAATTTTCCAGCAGGTGTTGGGGTGGTAGAAGTTCCCTATCAGGGGAACACAATGCCAATACAATGCCTCCTGTAACCAGAGAAAGAAGGTTTTGTCAATAGTCTCCCTTTCATCTGCTGGCCTGTAGAAGACACTAACCCCAAGATTCCTTTGCTGTTTTGGTCTCTGATTCTTAACCATAACCTTTCAACCTGCTTGTAGCTATTCTGCGGAGACAGTCTTTCATGGTCTATCCATTTCTTGATGCAGAGGTCAATGCCTCCACCCTCACCTGTTCCTTCTGCACAGCCTGTAGTCATTGATAGATGCATCTCAGTAATGAGATTCATCCCACCAAANGCAGTCCAGGCTGCCTCCAATCTTGATGTTACCATCTAGTTCACTTGCATTGGTGACCAAAAGACGCAGACTTATATCCCCTTTGGTAGGGCTGTCTATTATCTGGCTTAAGAAGTCATCCTCAGTACATTCCAAGAGTCTCCTGGATTGCCTACAACTCCCTGTGATAATTTTCCAGCAGGTGTCGGGGTGGTAGATGTTCCCCATCAGGAAGGGAACCTGCAAACACAATGTCTCCTGTAGCCAGAGAAAGAAGGCTTTGTCAATAGTCTCCCTTTCATCTGGTAGCCTGTAGAAGACAACCACAAGATTCCTTTGCTGTTTTGGTCTCTGGTTCTTAACCATAACCTTTCAACCTGCTTGTAGCTATTCTGCAGAGACAGCCTTTCATGGTCTATCCATTTCTTGATGCAGAGGTCAATGCCTCCACCCTTGCCTGTTCCTTCTGCACAGCCTGTAGTCATTGATAGATGCATCTCAGTAATGAGATTCATCCCACCAAACTTCAGTAATGGCAATTAGGTCATAGTTTTCTAGCAGCAGAGTGGCTCCCAACTCCTCCTGTTTGTTGCCCGTGCTGTGTGCATTGATGTAGAGCCACTTCAGCTGAGTTGTCAGCTGTATCATCTCCTTGATTCCTTTGAGGTATTTCACTGGTGTTTCTTTGTTAGCTTTTATTACCTCTGGAACCCCTCCTCTTCTCTGTAAGAATTCAAGTGTGCTGCAGTGTAACCAGCATGTCTCATAGCAACCAGCTGAAGGCCCTCACTACCAGCCTTGTCCCACAGCTTGTTATGGGCAGGCAGAAGGACTGCTGGGCTGAACCCATAGAATTTTTCTAATGTTTATATGCAATGAATTAATCCACAGAAAACAGCAAAGGGAAAGCACGGCAACATAAAGGCATTCAAAATTATCAGGACAAAAAAGTCATCCATATGTAAAAGTCTTTTGATACATGACTTTACAAGGAATGCGTATTTATTTCCAATTATGACAGCCTATCTGAGCAGAAACACAGAACATTTCTTCTCAAATGTGCACAGGCAGGACTGTGAGCTTGTGATCCTGCACTATAAAGAGTACTACATTAGCTTATGGTACTGAAATTCAGTCTACGAGATGCAAAATAAAATTCCTTGTCTGACAAACTTTTTAAGAAGGTTCTATAGTCCTGTTGTCTCTGGAGAAATGCACAGTAGCCAAATACACTTACAGATAGTCCAGTTAATCTAGAGGGATTGAAATAATGTTAAAAAAATCACAAAACTAACCATAAACAAAAAAAATACTCTTTCCAAGCAATGCACTTTTTAAGTCCGAAAGTATCCTTAGTATTTAAAAACAGTACTACACTTATACTTTACTCTTTTTTTTTCATTTGTTTGTTTTCATTTATCCCTTTGCTTTCATTACAGAGCTTCAACTACAGCCAATCCCTGTTTGTTGATGACTAGCAATATCTGGCTTTACAATAATGGGTTCCTGGAGTAAGTGAAAGTAGAGGTACCATAAGGGGAGCTGCCAGCCTACGTGCCACAGCAGCTGCAGAGATTTTAAGGACTTATGAAAAACCCATCTGCTGAATCTAGGAAGTAGACAGTTAGGGCAAGAAAAAAGAAAGTAGTGAAACAAGTCTTCCCAACTTAAACCAGTTACTTTGAGTGTGGGGGAAATGAACTGTTTAGTTTTAATAATTCAAGAGATATGACAGTTTCCTGAAGTGTTGATCTCTCCACTCTCCTTGTGTTTGAATAAAGTAACTTTAGAAAATTATATGGGGTTGATAATTTATTTTCCTAGGCACAGAAGTTAACATTTCAAGAAATGGATCTTTTAATATTTTCTTTGAAAAGAATAGTAAAATTGTCCAAAAAGACAATTTCAAGCGCTCTTGAAATATACATTAGAACTAATTCAGAGGTTACATTCAACCATTAAGCAATGAAAAATTTTATTCATGGCTCTAACACAAAGTCTTAGCAAAAGGAAATCACTAGAAATGTTTGTCTGATTAAGACTACCTAAAACTTATGTTTCATTTAAGGCTGTCAATTTATATTTTTCAAAGCTCTTATATTTGATAGTAAACAATGCTTACATTGATTAATAGTGAAATAAACAATATAGGTCAAATGCATTTTAAAGACCTGAGTAGCTGAAGAGCAAAAAACCAGTACCATTTATGTTCTTTCTTCAAAACTTACCTTCATTTTAGTGTGTGTTCAATTCTGGATACCTGTGCATTCTTTGGTCTGTGAAGCAGGCAAGGTCGGTTCTTGATGTCTTTATTTAAGATTATGAGAAACTCATTTGAGAGAGTTCCCTTTTTGCAAGACACCACCTCAAAAAAACCCATTTCCATTGCCACTTCCTGCTGTGAGACCTCTGAATATGCAAACATTAACTAGAAACTTAACCAATTTCTTCAAAATACCTTGAAAGAGGAGCACCTCTATATGATTAACTCAGTTGTCAGAGCTGTTACTAACAACCGAAAAAAACCCCAAACGCCACAAGATAAACAAAACTCCTAGAACTAATAAAGGAAAAAGAATAAATACATTTTGGACAGGTATCACTGTCTGTTTTACTCTTCATATCTGAAGCTTTGCCCAGTCTAGTCTCTGAAATTGTCCTGCTTTTACCTTGTTTACTTTGTATATGGGGTTAGTTTGCTTCAATCACATATGTACTTGCAAGCCACAATGCGTGTTATGATTGGCATTCTGAGAGATACGACTTGATAATAACGGGTTTGAAATCAACTTATCTCTTGCTTAATACAAACTGATAGCTCACATGCCAGCTTTGCATCTTAAGATGAGTTTGGAGGGGGAATAATGGATAAAATAGTTTTTTTTTTTTTTTTTCTGGGAATGTGGCTTTAAACAAATGTGCCTCTTCATTCATATTAAAAAGTATATTCTCTAAGATTCTGACCCAAAGTTTTGGTACAAAAATGAGCCTAGGGTGTCAAGAACGTATTATTTACTGTCTTTTAAAAATTTCCAAATTTAGATGGGCTCTGCTTTGTTTTTCAGCATATTTAGCTACTGTTAGGTTGTTACAGTGTAGTATAGAAAGATAATTATTCTTTCAGTATGTATGTTAAAAATATATGTCAAATAAGCCCAGCCAACCAAAACAACCCCAAAACCTAAACGTAAAGGTTTCATAGAAAAGCCCAATGGAATGTTCAAATGTCTTACTATTAAAGCCTTAAAACCTGCTATTTTCATCTTGGGTATAAACCATATGCCTCTTTCTTTTAATCACAGATTTTTTTCTGTGATTATTTTGACTACATTATATCCAGATTTTCCTTATACATAGATTCAGTAAATTAATCTTGGGTTTAGATTAGAAAATAATGTATTTATGTCCGTGTGTTATTTTATTGTTAACACTAAGTGACGCAATAATACAACATAAAGTCAAACCAACATCCTTTATGTCTGTTTTGAATTTTATCAGACATGAGCTTAAGGTGGTTGTGTACACACTCCCCATACTTTTCTAATTATGGACTAGTTGAAGGGAAGTATTTTTTTCTTGAGAACATCATCTATATTTATAAGTATGGTGTATTTGAGTGAGAAGAGTGTGACTTAGAATCTCCAATCTAATGTTAATTGCAGCAAACCTGATCATAGGTGCAGTACTTAATTTTTAAACTGTAGAAAACTTGTTTTCTCATTGTGTCTCCTGCTTCTTAGCAAATCACATAAATTTTATCTGGTTTAAGTGTGGTTTGTGCACCGAATTGATGGTAGCAGAGTAGTAATTGAAACATGCTTCTTCCAGTTTCCTTAAATCAATAAAATACTACCATTGGTGGCTTCAGAAAAAAAGCCATTCGTTACCTGCTGTTATGTTGTCTGGAGTTTACTTGTAATATAAAATAATTAAAGATTAAAGTGAAGAAAGATACACTTCAGGGATTTTTTAAAAATCATTACTATACTTATTTTTATCTTCTCACATTGTTAATTTATCCAGAAAAACAAGAATAGTAGGAGTTCAATGTTTTTTACCATCCTTATTAGACTCTTACACTGCATTGAATAATAGTTCCAGTTCATCAAACATCGGAACAACATGAATATCTAGATATCCTGTCTCATGAGAAAAATATTGACATTTGTCTTACTGTGTATTACTTGTAGAAAACTAAGTACTGAACTCTTCAGTTAATACCTACCCCTAAGTGAGTAAAATGCTCTATGGAATACTGTATAATTTTCATCAATTAGCTAAATTAGCAGTACAGAATCTTGGACAAACATCTGTATGACCAGTTTCAAATATTTATTTTATATTGCATATAGTGGGTTTGTATTTATGAAAATCTGTATTTAAAACCTCATCTGCCTGTTTGAGAAGTGTAGTTAGGTGGCAAAATTGCTGTCTGGCAACACTATTTTCTGAAAACTTTTTTTAATGGCATATGTGCTACAAAATTCCATTTTCCTTCGTTATGAGAAGTTTTAGAAGCTATGGTGCTTGGGGACATGGTTTAGTGGTGGAGTTGGCAATGCTAGATTAAGGGTTGGACCAANCTGGCAACACTATTTTCTGAAAACTCTTTTTTTAATGGCATATGTGCTACAGAATTCCATTTTCCTTTGTTAAGAGTTGTTTTAGAAGTTATGGCGCTTGGGGACATGGTTTAGTGGTGGAGTTGGCAATGCTAGATTAAGGGTTGGACCAAATGATCCTAAATATCTTTTCCAACTTAATCATTCTATGAATTTGGGCTGATCAAAATGGCATGTCATAGAATTAAATATATCCATAAAGCTAATGCACTGTGCAATACTACATCCAGGCTTTAGTTGCCTGCAAAAAGAAATGACTGCTAATAACTGATAAAGCCAGTGCTCTAAGCAAAGCTTGATACCTAGCAGTCATTTCTTTCATAGATATATGAACCCTGCACTCAGCTAATTCCAGTGAAGTCCCACATGTATGACTAAAGGACATGGGTTTTCCCTTCTCGCATTCCCTTGAAGTGTACATTGTGGTACTTTAACCAGTGTTTGTAGTCATATGTTGGGGACATTTGGGTTGCTCTTTAGTTCCACCTTTGTTTACATCAAGAGAGGAAGAGGGTAAAAATCTGATCTTTTGCTTTGCACTAATGTGAAAAAAAAGTTTTGGAGGTTTGGTGTGTTGAAAATGAAATGTGTCATTGCAAAGGGATAGTGAAGGAGGCTAGAAGGATATCAGTAAAGTAAAGGAAGTGTCCCGAAAGTGCTTGTTAGCAGAAAGGAGTTTTGACATCATAGTTTACTACTACAATGACGAAATTACCTACATTTGGGTTTCTTAATCATGTTTTGATACTAATCTTATGTTTCTATTTCACATAATAGAGATGACAGCTGTCCACGTGGCTTTTTACTCTGCATCTGCAGTCTCGAAATGCAATGTTTCTTTTGTTGTGGATTCCTTATGCAAAGCTTTTCAACTAAATATGTGCATACCTACATATTTCAACACAAGACTTGCAAAGAAAGCCATTTATTGGAGAAGACAACTCTTTACTTTCCACAAAAATTACCAGCTACAGCAAATAATCATCTGTTGACAGCAGAAGTAAACTTCAAGTGCAATGCCTCTGTTCTAATTTCTCTGTTTTTCAACATCTTTAGAGGTTAATATCAATCACACTCAAGTCCAACATGCAGAGATTTGTGAGACAGAAAAGTGCAGATTTGGAGTAGACTGTGGGAAACTTTGACTTTGTATTAGACATGGGAATGAGCCATGTAAAGGTGTGCACTATTATATAGGTATCCTTGTTCTCAGCTAATCAGGAGGAAGCCATGAAAGGTTTGAATTAAAAAGGTAGTGCTGATAGCATTGTGATTACAAATCTATTAGATTTAAGCACTGACAACATAATACTTAGTATATACATCAGCTACAAACATGTGGAAACAAATAAGAGACTAACAATATATGTCACATTAGCCTTTATTTATACTTAGCTCTTAGAGCCTTTCAGAATGGTTTGTTCTGTTTTCCTTCCCAGGTAGTATGCAGAAAACTCTTCAGGTGCTCAAAAACTCTCTTTTTCCTTACATGTTTAAACTTTATGTTTTAGTTTTCATTCTTCCACAGTTAAGAGCTAGGACTGCCTCTGGCAAAGCTTCTCTTCACTCACAAATCATTAGTAAAATCTGCTCCCTACCTACATTACTGAAGTTGGGGTTTTTTTTAAGTGCTGCCTTTTGTATCCTTCATCTGATTCTCTCAACTCACAAACCATATTTGAAAAGGAGTCTTCTAGTGCTACTGTGGGGCACTCTTTGTCTAGTAAAGGAAGAAAACTTATTTGTGCTTATGACACATTCAGTGAAGGCAAACACGCACTTGTCCTTTACATGGCCAAATTCAGAAGGGAAAAATGTTTATCTACTTCCTATGCCACCATTTTTGGAAGAAATTTCTTGTCCTCACAACACTCTTTCCCTAGCAAATTCTAGTTGTCCAAGATTACAACAGTGAAGAGCAGGAATTACCACTCACTTGAAAGAAAATTGACTGATTGTCGAACAGTTTGATGATATAAAATTCACTAGACAGGCAGAGGGAAAATGTCTACCCTTCTGCCAAGTACAAGCAAATGAATTGCTTGTTTGTGAAACAGCTTTTGCTAATCTCAGTTCCAAAACAAACCTCTTTACAATAGAACTGTCTAACAACATCATTTGTCATTGACCACTTCACCTAGAGAGATTTTCAAAAATTAATACTGTAGGAGTGAGTGATATATGTCTTGATGCTCTGCTCAGTACTCTTAAATATTGGCCAAATTTGTTAACTGTGCTTGTTCAGACTTCTGTCTCCTTATTAAAACAAAAATTCTCCCTTTGAAATCACATGGAAAGGAACCAATTTGTGTTCCTTTGTCACAATATTTCTGCAGCATTCCCATATCTAAGCTCAGAGTAACTATTACACACGTTCTTTGAAGCAACTTTATTCTCAACCAAAAGATTGACTTAATTACAGTTACTGTTATTTGTTATGGGTAAAAAGAACCAGGAAACATGTTGATAAGATCTTAAAATTTTAGACAGTTAACATTTCTGATTAATCTAAATTTTCGGAAGTTTTATAAGAAGGGCCTTCTGAAATCTACAACTTTGAAAATAATTTGAGAGTTCAGGGAGGGTTTTTTCAGTTTCCTGGTGGAGGGCACTCAATTTTTCTGACTAAGCAATAAGTTTTTTTGCTTACTAGATAAAAAACATAGGACATGGAGGAGAAGGTGCGGTGGCACATGTCAATCAGAGGAGGGATGTTCTGGCACAGGCTTGACTTCCTTGACAGAGGAGGAGGCGAGGGAGGGTGCCTCTGGGAAGAATTTGGAAAAAAGGAAGGAACCTTGCCTGAAGTTTAAAAAAAGGAATGATGTTTGGACCTACCTTTGGCAGGGGTTCACAGTTGTTGCAGCCCATCCATGATTGAATCCTTCAGTCTCACAAGAAGGGCACACACTTTTCTGATGGAGGAGATGAGAGGATACAGCCTTCTATGATGCTATTTCCAACTCCAAAGCTTCAGTAATTCCCCATTTAAGATGCTGGAGAGTCCCAATCAGACATGCTACTCATTCTGAGGTGATTTCTCAAAACTGTATCTTCCAGTCTGGATCAAGCTTGCCCAATGTTTCCAAATCCTCTCCTGCACTCAGTCTAACGTTACTTGCCCTTTTCCCACAGAGCAGCTTACTCACTTCCCTGCATTTAAGCAGATCAGCTAAGTAGTAAATCAGTCAGATCCCAGGCACTACTTCCTTTTCCAGCCCTTAGTAGTGAACTTGATCGTGCAAGCAGTAGCAGCTTTCTTGACACAAGAGGACTGAAAGTTTGCCTAACTGAGTCAAGGCTGTCATCATGCTGTTGAAATGCTCCCTGTGTTAGGCTTAGTTACATTAAGTCAGTCACGTCCATCTTGTTTCATCTGACACGTACATGTGTCTAACTGGTTTTCTTCCTTTTAAGCAGTTGTTCCTTACTTTAACAAAAGTTTCTTTCTGAAGAAAAGGCTAGAAAAACATGCAAACAGGATAGAGCTAACTAATTTGCAGACAGTAACGTCATCATTGAAACTGCCAGTACTGGTATTTGTCTCTGAGCAATGACCTATCTCTACACCAGGAGGATAAGATTCATCTGCCATTACTTAAGTATCTAAGATCCTTAAGTTTGGGCTTTTAACCTTGGGCTCCCCTCAGAGAGAATAAGCATTAATGAACTTGTCAAGACTTAGGTGGCTGTTACAGATTTAATCTCACTCTGTAAGCAGAATGGATGAATGATCCCCTGAATACTTCAGAGTTTCACCATCTTGAGTCAGACTCTGGATCAAGTTAAATATAATTTTTAGATGGTTAACATTAGATATGAATTATATCCTATGGATTTAGAATTACTTTTCAAGTAACAACTGTCCTGTAAGTAACTATTAGGATATCAGCTTTGGGCAAATAACTCCGTATTTAAACCAAAGACTCTTATGAACACACCACATGAAGACTATTCAACATTTCATCTCCTCCTGAAATTGCTGGTGACCTGTCTTGATTGATCATTATTTCTGATAAGCACAATATTTAAATCAAGGAGCAAGAAACATCCCTGCATATTCTGACCTGTAACAATTTTGCTGGTGAGAATGACTGTACACAGGTATCATCTCAGAGAAAGTGCTTTTGAGCCCTTGATGTTTTAACTCGCTATTTTGTTTATTTTTAGGAAGAAAAAAACCAAAAGACTAGAAATTCACTTTAACAGCACTGCTGGGGGGAACCCTCTGAGAAGACATCAGGGGCTGTTCTGAATCCTACTCCAGTTAGTTCAAACAGACCCAGAGCAGGACACAGCTGAGCCCAGCAGCCAAGGTGCTGATAACTCTGGAAAAACATATTTAAGAAAGCAGGGGCAATGCTTGATAGAGAGCAGAGGAGGGAGCAAAAAGAGTAAGAAAAAGCAAAGGGAACACCAAGACTTGAAGAGCAGGAAGACCTGGAAATGCTCTATCACTGAGCTGAGTTTCACTACAGCCCACAGAAGGCTTGTGCTGGAGCAGAGAACTAGCATGAGGAAGAAGGAGTAGTGGAGATTAACCATTCACATATTGGTCATGGTCCCTCTAACCCCCAGTAGCTTGTGTTACTTGGGGAGGTAGAGGAGTGTAAAGTGAAGGTGTGAGGTGGATTCTGGGTAGGAGTGGGGGAGACAGGTGATTTTAGTGTTTGTCTTTCTGTTTCTTACTACCCACGTCTATTTTGATTGGTAGTAAATGAAAATTATTTTACCCCAAGTCAAGTCTGTTTTGCCCACAGTGGTAACTAGTAGGCAATATTCCTGTCATTATCTCAATCACATAAGCTCTGATTGCTGTTTTTTTTCCATTTCGTCTTTTCTCACCCTGTCACACTAAAGAGGGGGAGTAAGCAAGCAACTAGGTGGGAGTTTGCCTCCTAGCTGAAGCTAAGCACCACTATGATTTTTAACTGACATAGACCATACTGTGTTAGAGAAGAGGATGATGTTTGCTGATGGCATAAATATATTTACCTTCTCTCTCTTAGTGTTACTGATATCTGCAGCAGAAATTGCTGAAGAGGTGCTTTTCTTCCAAATCCAGCCCTGGATGGAAGACTAACATCAATCATCTGTTAGATCAGACTTCTGTCCACATGGCTGGGGTTTTGACATGTTCTGTTTGAACAGAAAGTAGGTTAGCCAAATCAAGAAAAAAATATGATCAACAAGTCAACAGAGAAGGCCACTAAATCTGAGAATGGTGTGTCAGTATGACAAACATGAACTGCAGGCAGGCCTGGGATCTTTTCTATTCAAAAATAGTCTGGGAGTGTGTAATACTGTAGATATTCTGGGAGGCTTTATGGATTTAGTCAATGAACACCTTATTGTTGTAAGGTTTTAACATAACCTTTGGAGAAGATTTGTTGTCATTTGTCATGAGACTTTGGTTATTGCTTCCCCTTTACAACTTCATTATATAAGTATTATATCCAGTCACATCTCCTGTGGAGACTTCTGCTGGAAGTATTCAGGGTATCTGTGTCTGACAAAGACTACCAAGACCTTTTCAGTTGGCCTTTGTATGTGGTTTGTACTAAATAAGCATTACCACTAACATGAAAAGGCTTCGTGGTAAGAGAGGTTTGTCAGAGTTTGAAGCATTGGAGAGTCACTGAGCAGCGATGTCTTCAAGAGCGCTATGGGTGTCCTGGCACTTCTGAGCACGTCACTATCTCCAGGTGTCATATTAGAGATACTGATGCACTTGGCTAACAGAAGAGTTACTAACAGCTCCCCAAACTGTCATAGAAACAGAAAAGGTCTCCTTCAAGACCTTACTACCTGCGTTGCATCCAATTATGACTTGTTGAAATAGTATCCCATTGCTAATAAGAGAAGTGCATATTAGAGAGACTGTGGCTATTGGAGAGGCTGAGGCAGTCTTAGAGGTACAACAGCTTTGAGGGTGATGTCAGCTAAAACCAGGGTTGCTCTAACAGAGAGACTGCAGGTTACCTCCCATATGGACTGAAAGGGTACTAACAGCCCTTCAGTACTTAGGGTTTGAAACTGTTGCAAGTTTTCTGAATATCTCAAAGGAAAAACTGCACAAACTTGAATGGTATATAGTTGTTTAAAAAAATTAA
>WAAB01023930.1:6812-27441 GCA_013389865.1 Piaya cayana | reverse complement strand
TGATCCAGTGGGTCTCTTCCAACCTGGTTATTCTATGATTCTATGATTCTATAGCACAACTGTAAACAAAAGCATAATTTAGTCTGGTTTGTCAGCCTGCCTGCAAATTCAGCATTTACTTGCTCCTTATCAGTTTACAAATTCCAATAACTGAACTTACGATAAAAAGGTTTAAGAGTTTGAACTCTGGNGAGAGAGCTCTGGCTAGACCTCACTTAAAAAAGGAGAGTTTATGATCTTTGGAAGAAAGGATAGGCAACTCAGGATGACTACAAAGATGTTATGAGGTCATGCAGGGAGAAAAAGGACCAAAAGGAGTGTTAAGGAGAATCTCCAGCTTTTATTAAATATGGGAGACAACATAGTGACAGAAAGGGAAGAAACGGCTGAGGTACTTAATGCCTTCTGTGGTTCAGTCTTTAATAGCAAGACCAGATGTCCTACAGGTACCCAACCAACTGAGCTGGAAGGCAGGGATGGAAAGTGGAATGGGACCACCATAATCAAAGGTGAAATGGTTAGTAACCTACTAATCCACCTAGACATGGAGCCAGAAGTGCACCTGAGAGTCCTGAAGAAACTGGCAGAAGGGTACATTAAGCCTCTTTCAATTATTGATCAGCAGTCCTGGACAACTGAGGAGGTTCCACTTGACTGGAGGTTAGCAAATATGGCACCCATCTACAAGAAAGACTAGAAGGAGGATATGGGGAGCTACAGGACTGTCAGCATGACCCCAGTGCTAAGGAAGGTTATGGAGCAGATCATCTTGAATGCCATCATGTAACACACACAGGATAATCAGATGATCAGGCCCAGTCAGCACAGGTTTAGGGAATGCAAGTCTTGCTCCCCTAACCTGATCTCCTTCTATGACAAGATGACCCACTTAGTAGATGAGAGCCTGTAGATGCTGTCTACCTCCACTTAAGTAAAGCCTTTTACACCATTTCCAACAGCATTTTCTTGGATAAACTTGCTGCTCATGGCTTGGATGGACATACACTTCACCAGGTAAAAAGTTGGCTGGATGTCCAGGTCCAGGGAGCTGTGAGGAATGGAGTTAAACGCAGTTGGTGGCTGGTCACAAGTGGTGTTCCCCAAGGCTTAGTGCTGGGGCTGGTTCTGTTTAATATCAGTTAATATCAGTTATCTGGATGAGGGGATGAGTGCCCCCTCAGTAAGTTTGCAGATGACACTAAGTCGTGTGGGATTGTTGATCTTCTTGAAGGAAAAAAGGCTTTACAGAGGGATCAGGGCAGGCTGAGGCCACATGTATGGGGTTCAATAATGCTAGGTGTCATATCCTGCACTTGGGTCACAACAACCCCATGCAACACTACAGGCTTGGGAAGAGTGTTTGGAAAGTTACCTGGTGATAAAAGACCTGGGGATGTTGGTTGATAGACAGCTAAGTATGAGCCAGCAGTGTGGCCAGGTGACCAAGAAGAACAATAGCATCCTAGTCTGTAACAGAAACTGTGTACTTTGCAGGCTGAGTAGTCTTTCTGTTACTTGGGGAGATTCACAAAGTGGCCACATGATGGTAGCCTAGGATCAGAGACAAGCAAGATAAATCTTGAAAGCAAAGGAAATGTGGTAAAAAAATACTTATTGTAAATCAAAATCAAAACAAATGTAAGTACACGTCATCACCACACAGTGAGGAGCTGAACCATATTTCAGTTTCCAAGTAGTGCAGTATTTACTTAAGGCTATCTTGTGTACCTACTGGATAGCTATATGTGTCTGGAGCTCTGATCTCTTACAGACAAATCAACATCTAACTAACTTCTGCTTACTATTTCCTTACCATGTCAGAAAGGTATAAACTCTGCATGTAAGATTTGAAGCATAGTTTGGTCATCTAAAGAGACAGTGTTTGTATTCTACAGAAAACACCACTGGCCCTGGAGATGGCTTGAGGTTCAGACAATTCTGCTACAGAGATGTGTATATTTGCTGATTGAATTAAGAAAGAAAAAAAATTAAAGATCAAAAACCAGTTCTAAGCCATATCCAAGCTTCTAATATCATTTGCTTTCTATGTCTCATACCTCTCATAAAAAAATGGTAGATTGAAAATGGATTAAGCCAGACGAAAAAAAAAAAACAAAAGGTTCTCTTTTGAATATCAACTTCTGGACTGTGACAGCAGTGGTCTTTCTTATAATTAGCAATGAAGAAGACAATTAGTCTGGTTTTAAGAAGAATCCAGACCGACTCAAAAAATCTATGGCAAAATGTGCTAGTCTAGGATGTTTTCAGACTACTCTGGCCTGAAATTCCACTCCCTTTTATTAAGCAAATCAAACCATTCTTCAGTCTGTGCAGTAGCTAAGGGGAACTTCATCTTAAAGTTTTCTGGTTTGAGAAAACATGCATGTCTAAGTCAAATACTGATTATGGACTTTGAATGACAAGGCTGGGATGTATGAGTAATTCCCAAAATCCTATGCAAAGATGATATTGCGCATTTTGTGACTTTTCATGAAGTCATACATTCCATCTAGTTAGTTAAATTGCTGATAGTGAAATGGATAGCCTATTGTTTTTCCTGAATAAATATTGAATGTTTTAACTTTTCCAATCTAGATGAAAAAAATCATAATTAATGAAATTGAATTCACAATAAATTAAGGCTTTTATACCAGCTCAGTTTCCTGTATTCTAATTCACTTTAACTGTTAAACCATGACCCAGCTTCCCCAGTTCTGGGACTTGATGTTTCCAAGAATAATTCTGTTCTGAGAATCTGCAGCTTTGGTTTATGTTTTTTTTTCAATTCCCCTGCAAAGCAGCAATCAGAGCAACTAAGTTTTTTTTTCTCTTCCATTTCATTTTTTATGTAGAAAATTATTGTACTGAATAAATGCATTGGCCCATAGTTCACAAGGTCTCAACATATCAGACATTGCCATAATGCAATTCATCAAAATAAACTTTTAATTTAATTACAGACTTCTATTTACCTGCTGTTTAAGTGCATGCTTGATGCAAACTTTCTTTTAAGAACCACAAATAGCCACCTAACACAGCTCTTTCTGATCAGTGCCGCTGTTGTTCCACATGTTCTAGCATGTGTGTCCTTCAGCCCCTCACTTGTTTTGGGAAGGTGTTTCTCTTCCTGAAGCGACTCTAGCAAGAAGCAGCAGCTTCAGAAGACTGAGCAAATTCTGTGCCTTTGTACTGACACCACTTGGGTTTCTCTGCACTTTGCTCATTCTACCACGCTCAAAGAGGCTCTCTTGATCTGTATTTGAAATCATAACGTTAACCTCAGAATGTTTATCCAGTGAAATGTTTTATGCAATCATGTTCAGTTCTAACATGAAACTACCGCTAAAGGAGAAATAAAACCTAAGCCATGTAACCCTCTTCATATCATCCTTATGCTGGTAATATCTATGTTTCTCAGGGGAAGCCTTTTACTGGTAGGCCAACAGACACAAACAAAGAGAAGGTTTTCTTTGCAGAGTTCACATGAAGTCTTACGGAAATGTGTCTTCTTAATGATCTGCGGTTCTTCACACCTCTGAAAATGAAGCTGAGTATTTGTTTCATTTTGTCTTTGGATTTTTTTCTGTTTCTATATTTTCACAGTAATTCCAAGTGTCTTTTGCATCTGTTCCCACAAGCCTCCAATGAAAAGTCCCTTGCAGAGTCTTTTATGCAAACTGGCACTCTTCAGAAGGAAGGGAATAAACAAGGTGCACTGCTTTCTCTTAAATAAGAAGTGGATGATAACCCTCAGTCATACTGCATTATTTCATCTGCTGTTAACCACAGCAGGTACATAAACACCATCCATTTGTCTGTATTTTCTGTTTGCTAATCATAAAAAAGGGGGGAAATAATTACAATTGAAGTAAATTCTCATTCCTCTGTGACTTCATTAGAGTCTCCTAATTAAGAAATTCAATCTGTTTCCTTTATTTCCTTCTGCAGTTATTCTAAAACTTTTGATCTGTTTTGCCAACCAAGCTGCCTCTTTAACATACAGCTTTACAGTGAACTTTCAACTTATTGCCATTCGTTATTGCAGGGAAAATATCCCAGTCAGGGCAACTTCACAATCAATGGACAGTGGAAAAACATGTTTTAAACCTTTTCTCTCTTTGAGAGCTTGCCAGGGAGAGATTTCCACCATTTGATTTGGAAATGAATCACATACCTAAATAAAGCTTGAAAGTTAGTTCTTCCCTGAAGTAAGAAAATAGCAGTTCTCTGAAAGGCAAACAGGCACAATCAGTTCTGTGTTGAGCTCAAAGTGTAAATTTCAAGTGTATCCTAAACCTTTCCTCAGCATATGGGATAAACACTAGTAACATGAATCATACTTACAGTAGCTGCATCCCTCGAGAAAGAGTGTTGTTTGGTGGACCATTGAAGAGGTTTTGGGGGAAGTCATTCTGGGAACTTACTTGCCAAAGCATGCCCTTCCCACACAGATGCTCAGGATGCAGAAATGCTGATACAAAAAAGAAAGGTAATAAAATTGGTATTTTGCCTTGCAGCAGTAGACTACCATTTGATGCTCGGGTTTTTTCTTTGTCTCATCAGTAAACAGAGCATGAATAGTTTGCATACTGAATTGTTATGAGAGTACTTGTCTTATAAAGTATAATGGCTCTTCTAGTGTCAACTTCACATATTGCCACAGGAGCTACAGAGACAGAGTTGGTTTGACTAAATTTTCTCTAGTGATTGCAAGTTGTCATAACAATGAAATTGCTTCAGTGGCTAAAGCGAGGATGCATACCAGTCCCAAGGTCACAAATTATCTTTTGCTCTAGCTGAACATAATATTATAAAAGCATACTTCACAACTTGATGGTTATCTTTCTGTATTGCGCAGAAATTCTTGTCTTCCATAAGACCTGCTAGGTTGTCTGAAAGATGCGCCAAGCCACGATTTTTGGTTTCTAGTTGAAAACAGTTCACGTATTATTTCAGGAAAGACATGATGGGTGCAACTTGCACATGAGTTCACCAGGTACCACATCTTGGAGCAAAATCATTTACTAAGATCTGAACCAAATGCTAGGACAAGTTCTTCCACTGTCACTGCTGACTGTGAAAACACCTCAGTTTTTATTCTGCATCATCCCAGCCTACTGTTTTCATGAATGACTTCACCTAAAGGTTCATACGTTCACCTACTGATGCCTAAAGTTCTGGGTCAGGGCCCATATTTTTCCTCTTGGTTGTCATGTAGAGACCACAATTTAAGTGTCCAATGGTCTAAGAGATTGTATGTAACACTGATGAAATATTTTGTGCTCTGGCCTTTCTACATCCTTTGATTTCTCTAACTTCCTCCTTTTTTTTTCCTAAGCAATCTGCCCTTAACAGGTACAAGGACACTATGGTGTCCTTTGTTGATAATTTATCAAAAGTGAGCGCAAAATTAACTAACACTTAGGAAAGCAATCCTGCCAATGGACAAAAAAAACATAACCAAAAAAATGCAGGAAGTCACTGGTCTCTTAAAGTTGTTTTCCTGGATAATTCATTCCTCTAACAATGTTAAATGTTCTGAAAAATTCTTATTTTTTGAACTAGAAAATAATAGTAGCAGGGCTGCAGATTGTGTCTACTATGCAACAAGTATATTCTGCCATACCCAAAAGTTTTAACGTCAGTGTGAGTTCATGCTTACCATCCACACATAAGACCTGTTTCATCCTGTGCATCTTACAGGTGCATGTGAGAATCAGTTGTTTATTTTCCAGCCCACAGAGCACTATTATCAGTTGCTGAGCAGGTTGTACATACCTTATAGAAAATGATCTTTCAGATTCACTGATACCAGTCTGTGCCAAAATCATAATTCACTCCAATTTTGCAGAATGTCTGCAACAGAAAGTGAGAAAGAGAACAAAAGGTCTTACTTCTGCAGCTCCTGAAATGAAGTGTCTGGGCAGGGAATGTGCTAGTGTCCTTTTGCGTAGTCTATGAATAAAATTGAGGAATTGAGACCTGAAGAAGAGGAAATATCTTCTCAAGAAACCCCCTGATTCCTTCTTTGTCCATAAGAGTGACAAAACCAGAGGCTGAAGCAGGACAAATCTGGTTTTATTTACCACTGCTCCAGGTATGTGTAGTAAGCCTGGTGCATTCAGTAATTACTCTAAGTAATAAGATTTAAATGTTGTTTTCTTTAATAACTTCATTTTCCTGTTCAGATGATTTAAAAGTGAAAAAGAGAGATCTGTAATCAGACTGTACTATGAGGTACATGAAAAGGCACATGCTACATTTCTCAGTTCACAGAAAGTGGCTTTGGTATCAAAAAAAAATGTCATTCTGGACCTAGTCACACTTTTGAATGTCAAAAGCTGCCAAGATGGAAAAAAAGCCTTGATCTTGCTCTTTTTGGAGCCAACTAACTTGGGTAGTTGTGGATCTCCATGCCTAGGCAGTGCACAACAGACTATGTTAGCAGCACTCTGCATGTGTGTTCACATGCATTTGGAAACAGGATGTTCAAACCCTTTAATCAAAGTACAAGGGGAACTGAACACCTTCCTGGAACCAGAGCATGAGCACAGATAAGTGACATAGTGTTGATTTACTACACTCAGGGTATTCACACATGTGAAGAAATTTTTCTCTGTCTGTTTGTTGAATTCAATCAGCCCAGAAAAATATGTACATGTCAAGTGGAAAAGTTGTGGAGAATGGTGACATCGGTTTGTTACTCATCTACAAGGAAAGAGGCTGAATAGTGCAAATCTGGGAATGACTGCTATGAAGTCCAGAGCACTAGGTTTATTCTCCTGTGCAAGGTAGTGACTTTAAGCAATAAACAGAAAACAGTGCTGTGGCTTGAAACAATAGTGCCTGATATATACCTGAGCCAGAAGTAGAATCATACTTTCATCTGCCTTTGAGATTGTGCTCTGTACAAACACTTACATGAAAAACGTGACAGAAATGAGTGAAAATTATGGGAATGAAGTGGTAAAGAGGGTGCCACTCTATTCTGACCTATTTGTCTCCCTGCAGAAAAAAAAATGGCTGTAACTGTGCTTTTCCATCTTGCATTACAAAGAAGTACAGGATAAGGAAATGAGTAAGACGTAGGCGGGATTTTTACACCCTGTTACATCAGTGGTTCAGAAGAACTTAATAATGAAATCACATTGTCAAAGAACACAAAACTATGCTACCAAGGCATATTCTCAGCTTCTGGGGGTTTTGTGCCCTATCACTATAACTGTCACAGGGAAGTAGGCTTTCAAGGAAGAGGTAGGTTTAACTTTGTCTTTGTCTGTGGTTTACTCTTACTCCAAAGAAGCTGGGGAAAGAAATACTGCATTTTGTTATTTTTGCTAGTTTTAATGTTGCTAAATAACTATGAGGTGTAAATAGACACTACCTGCAAATGCATGCCTTTGTCTGATGAATGCCTTAGCCAAAATTTTGATGGTGTACTTTTTTTTACAGTCTGAAAATAATTATAATATTTTTTCCTTAAATTAGGATAGTTTCCAGTATCAAAACTGTCTCATCCACATAGTAGTATTTTGCTTTTTAAGTTAAAGCATGTATTACAGCATTGAAGAGTGCCTATGTCACTTACTCTTGAAAACACTGTTGAACCTGAAATGGATGGAAATGTGTTTTAAACATTGTCCTACATTGTTAAAAATACTGATTACCACTAAGGATCAAAGAGTCAGATTTTCTTTTCTCCAATATTTTTCTGAAGCTACTACTCTTACACAGTTTCTAACATCTGTCCAAGAGATAGAGACAATCTAAGCTGACACGAGAAAAGTAAGTTAATACATAGAAAAAAAACACAGTGTGTGCTTAAACCAGTGAGTTGTTATGCAGTCAGGTGCAATCACAATCATATCTGTATCACTCAGTTAAGTGCCTTACATATTTCATTAAAAGATAGCATAAATAATAAAAGCATAAATAACGCTAAGGAAGATTTCAAATTTATCTAACAATACTATAAAATGGTAAAATAAGTTATGCATGAAACAAATTATACTTGTGAGGATACTTGCATATGTATTTTGTTATAGTTATTGAAGAAGGAGGAGACAATTCAGAAGAAAGTGTTCACCACAGGGAATCTAAACTGTTCTTTGTGTTATAGGTCACAGAAAAGGAGCATGACATTATAGTCCCACTTCTTTTTCAAGGAAATAATAATAAAGAAGTGACAAAGGAAGGGCAGTCATACTTGTCTACCCTGCTAGATTTTCTTTGGCATATCCACAGAACAATGAATAAAGAAAAAAAAAGTAAAATAAATCCCCAACAAACATGAAAAAAGCCTTCTCAGCAAAAGGAATCAAGTAATTCACACATATCTGAGTGATCTTCCCAGTGTGTGCTTTTTCTTGATGTGAACATGATACTGCATGTGATCATGGCTGTTTGTACACAAAGTGATGTTCTTGCCATAGAACTGAGGCTAATTAAAGAACAATGCAGTATATATGTTTCTCTGGGATATAAAAAAAACTGAGGCTATTGCCAAAGATGCCTCTGCATGTAAATACACAGCCTGAACAGTCTTGTGACTTAAACAAGCTATCTACTTCTATTTTGTTTTGATTTTGCACTAATGACATGGATACTTCCATCAAGTTCAGTGCAAACTAAATTCTTACTGTCCTTGCATCCACAGTGCCAGATTAGATTGGCAACCATTTTCAATTCAAGATAGGAAAATACACCAGTCTTTATTCAAAATCGTGACACTTCTGCAGGGACCATCTTCAGGAAGCTGTCTCAGGATTAGATTGTAACCACCCAGATGTTACACAGAAGAAAGTGGTCGACAGCTTATTTTAAATCCTTTACTAGTCAACCAAGAGTCAGACTATTTAAGACAAACATAGAAGAACTTGCCTTGCACATGGTTATAGAATTTATATTCCATGTAGACTGGGCCTTAGATAAGCAGGGTATCTAAAGAAAATACGCAACAGTGACTTTTATTAGCTTCCATTGTATCACTGTGCCTGAGTTGATTAAATAGTTAAGTAAATCCTAGTCATCTGTAACAATGGTAGATAATTGTATGGCTCAACACAACTAAAATCATTGCTATCTTAAATGAAGCACATAATTACAAGACCCAAACAATATGTGGTTGGATTTACTAATCTGATAGCTAAAAATTACTAAATGAGCTTGCAGAGATCTGCATGATTTGAGCAGTTACACAGCAGAATATGGGATATTCTTCCTGTGCTTGCAGGCATGAATGGGACAGCCACTGAAAATTTTGTATGTGTCATTTTTAATGTATCCTTCATGAACTGTACTTGGCATGTGGACAGTTCTTCAGGAGATACCCAGTACTTCCTATACTGGAAAATGTCAAGGTAAGTATGTCTGCTGGACTGGAACTTAGGGAATTTTATTGACATGTGACTTTGTCAGTATTTAACTGATGCAATATGTCATGTAAAGGAAAGAAGATTTCTCAGGATGCCAAAATTACATCAAAGATGATTATGGAAGGCACATAGGATGTAGATTCCAGAATGTGACAATTGAAAAAAGGAGAGCTTATTTCCTGCTAAATGTGTCTAGAAGTGGACAAAATATTCAGTCCTATAAGAAGACAATTATTCTTCATGAAATTGGTAAGGATTTTTTTTTCCATTCAATTTCCTGTTTTATTCTAAGGGAGTGAAGAACTCTTCTCTGGAAAAAAAGATCTATCTTTAAAATGTTGTTCCTTGGAACAAGATTTTCTTTCCCTTTTCCCAACCTTGGAGGCTGAAAACTCAGAAATATAAAAATGAACAAAATCAAATTCATGCAGAGACAATTTGAAACCGTAGATTGGAGAATCATGAACCTTTCAGTCAAATAATTATTCTACAAAATAAAGGTGTCATCTTTTTTGATTAAGCAGCTAAGAATGCCTGAGTGGGACTGAGATGTTGGTTTATAACAGTATCCTATAATTCTGTTCATCCGCATAATAAAAAAGAACCAATTACCATAACAATGTGAGTAAAACCCTTCATTTTTTTAATGGAAGAAGGTAGCTAACAAAAAATAACTAAATAAAAATGAAGAAATTACTTCTGTTTAATATGAACACACTATTAAAAAAATAATAATAAACCCCCCACACCTTGTCCAGTTTATATGCTGAATTCAGTAAAATCTAACAAATGGTTCTTCAACTGGATTATTAAATCAGTAAGTCCTGCTTCAGAACTTGGGGCTAATATAATTGTGGTAAAGCTGCATTACATCTTTTTAGACCAGTTGCTTGCACATCTACCTGTATTTTTAAAAGACAGAGTGAAGGGAGCTGATTATTAATCAACAGTATTTTTGATTATTTTATTGTAGAAAAACTCACTCCTCCATTAAATGTCACTGTGAACTGTGCAAAAGATTCACATGGTTGTGAAATTCGGTGGCAACCGCCTCTCACAAGCCATGTGAAAAAACATTCTTGTTTCAAATATGAAGTTGCCATAGAAAACAAGGTAAGAATAATAATGGTTCTTAATAGTATTTTGTATTCTTGTTTTTCCACACATATTGCCATACAACCAATTTCCTATTCTCTTTCCCTACTTAAGAAATCTCTTGGTTTTGATGGGTAGTGTCCCTTTTGCACATGAGCTGAGGTCTGCTGTCATTCACAAGCAGCAGCTGTTCTATCACACAGAGGGTGGTGGGTCATATTATCTGGTTACTTTTTTATCAACATGAGTACATACAATACATAAGTATCCTGTGTATCCTATGAGTTAGGATACATCAAATAAACTCTGGAACACTACAAAAAGAACAAAGGTACTGTTAAATTACTGTTAAAAGTGTTTAAAATACACGTAGACAAGATGCTTAGGGACATGGCCTAGTGGCAGATAGGAATGGTTAGACTGTATGATCTAAGAGATCTTTCCCAAGCTAGTGATTCTATGATTCTATAAATCAGATACAATCCATTTTATGTGTTCCTGTAAGACAGTTTGGGTCCCAGTGTAATTTTTCAGTCCTGCTGCTGTTTTTTGATGAAGTTAGACCAGGACCTGCTGTTCTGTCATTTTCTTTTCTGAGGTCTCTTATCCCATCAGTGACTTTTTATCGTGTCTTTCACAAATTCACTTGGCACTTGTTCCTACTTCTTGAAATCACCATTACTGTTCAGTCAGGTTTATGGTGCTATTAAATTAGATCCAAAGAAGTAATATGTGTTTTATTACACAAGGTGCACCCTTAAGTTAGGATATGCTTCAAGAGCTCTTAGGTATTTCCATCTGGACCCCTGTACTTTCCATCCTGCTCTTTGTATATACAACCTTGCCTTTTTCTCTTATTGCCTCCATTTACTGACAACAGTGTTGTACTGCTGAAGGAATTTAGATTTATGTAAAATAGATCTGCAGGATACACAATCAAGATGCTTGCACAACAGCTGCCACAATCAAGTATAAATTGCAGCAGTACAACCTCTATTCGTTGTGGGATTTTAAGTCCTGTATCCTTTCTTTTTACCTTAAAGTGCAAAAAACCATCCACTTCTTTGAATAAAAAGAAATATTCTGTTATTGGAACAGAATATTCAGGTTTTCCAGATATAAGGTTGGTTTTATACTTTGCACTAACTGCAAGTACTTTGAAGACTTAGATGAATATGGAAATTAGTATTACCTCCATCAAAAACAAAGTTTGAAGTATTTGTGGAAATACTTGTGAGTTTGTTGTTCCAGCAGTAAAAAATAATAATAACAAAAAATTCAGGCATAACATAGCTAAATTAAATGTCTAAGAATGTAAAATCTACACAGGTAAAAATTTTGCTGGAAAAATCCTTGTCCAAGTTTGCTAGTATTTTTTTAGATCCTTTTTTTTGGTGCAAGTAAAATATTACATTTTAATTGGTGGGCAAACTGAGCTTTTTTCGTTTGTTTGTTTAGTTCTTTTACAATAATTTCTGCAGTCCAGTTTAAAGCATACAGTACTTCAGAGCATCAGTGGTGAGGAAAAACCTTTCGGTGGAGAAACACCTTACTTTCACAGACTTTCAAATAAATTATTCAAAACATTAGATTTTTTTTTCCTGAAAATCAAACATTTGTAAGACAAGACCCCTTATTATATAGTAAAAAAAAAAAAAGAACAATCATAAAATTTGAAACTTTCTCTTGTTGCTAGGTTGATCATGAGAAAGACATCAAAACCACTTCTAAAACAGTAAGTCTTTATTTCTGTATTAATCTAATGTTTATGCTAGATTGTAATTTCACCTGTATCAGAGCATCCTACACCCAAATAAATTTAGTTCCACACAACTAGTTTCAAAATACTACATAAGTTCCTTATTGTCAAGTTTGCTAAACACAAAGATTTAAAATGTTTTTTATAAAGTATGGTACCAAAAGAAACCTGCACATGTGAAACTTTATATTGCTTCTATACAAATCTCAAAATCTTCAATTTTAAATTCTTACGTACTTCCTACCAAATTCATATATAAAAGTAGAAACATAGATCCTAAGTCCACGTTACACTTAGACACAAAAACATGTGTCTCTATTAACATTCTCTATTCATGAAGAAGGCAAGAAAATACCACCTGAAAGATTAAGCCAGTAAAAAAGGAGGGAGAAAAAAAAAATAAGTTTTCAAGAAGGCTCAGTGTTCTTGTGAGGATTTCAATGTACATTAAAATTTTTACTTCTGTATGATCCAGCTGTTAAACTTTACTTCATTTTTTAAAACAACCACAGCAAGGGAATGCCAGATCTTTAAAGAACTACCTTCTAGTGAAATAAATCATTTACAGACTGAAAATAAACTGTATTGCTTTTTTTCCCAAAGTCCTATTGTTTAGAAGAGGCTAAGAAACATATTGCAAATTTAATCTCTATCATCAATAACAAAAATGTTCATACAAATGGAATTAGGATGGAATAGGTTAATTTATTAAGGCATTAGTTAACACATTTATTCATTCACTCTAGTCTGTTCACATAGGTATTTGTAAAATTTTCTTCTACAATTGTTCACATAATTAAATGAACTTGATGCATTCTTAACATTCACACATCTAGTGAATAAAATTTCTCAGTCTAGTTGTTCTGTATTTAGGAAAGACACGTCACAGGAAACTCCTATGTATTTTGGAACGTCAGTGCAGAGAAAAGGTACAGAGTCAAAATCAGAGCAACCGACAATGGTTGCTTAGTGAGCACAAGCTGGGGAGAGTGGAGTACACCCATAGAGTTTGGTAAGAATGGAAATCACTTCCTTGACCTAGTGTTCCCTCAGGTACTGCTTGTCTGTCTCATTTATTACTTCACAGATAAAAATACATAGACACTTGTGCATTAATTTGCTAGGATGAAAAGGAGCAATATCTTTTCATCTTGATATAAGGGTGGCCTCCATGCATTCTGGTGTGAGAGTGGGTGCTTCTTACAAAGAGACGGTGAATAAAATAAACTTTCTTTACCAGCTCTTTTCCTTCTTCCATTTCTTCTTCTGGCTTTATAAACTCCTTTTTTCCTCTGTTACTCTCTTTCACCTTGGATTTTGAAGCAGTCTGTAGGCCTCAGTTTCTCACAAAATGTTTGGTAAGCTTACCAAGTTATGGTAGACAGTCTACACACTGTCAGCCATCCCATTATTTCACATTTCAAGGCAATGAGGGGCTGAGCTAAAGAAGATGATACTTCATACTGGTACTTGACACAGTCATGTAAAGAAAATTGAACATAACTATGCAGTCATTCTGGTTCTGTAATACTAATGAACACTTCCACGACTACTTCCCTTGCAGGAACCGAACGACTTACATCTACCACATCATATATGATATTTCTGATGCCACTTCTGACAGCAAGTCTTATACTTTTTCTCTGCACAGTGTAAGCCTTATTTCTTGTGCAAAACTTTTATTCTGTGGTTGAACACCTCCTTCCCCCCAAAAAATTTCTGATCTCCTTCTAAAGGAGAGGGGGGAAGGGATAAAAATTATATGTATCAGGAATCACGACATGCTGGACATTCCTTGAGTGGGATCTTTATTCCTGATTCTCAACCTTCTTATCTGTTTGATCAATATATAACACAAAGCTTTCCAATACTAGAACAAGGCCTTATATCAGTGCCACTTTCCTTCCATCAAATCCTACAATGAAGATGGGTTTCCCTGTTTTGAGGATATTTCACTTTCAAGTACTTAATAAAACAACTTCCTATGATAATTTAATAAGTCATAAAATAATTATAATTCAAATTCTCAACAGAGAAATTATACCACTGTATTCAGCCTATGTAATTTTAGTTACTCTTTAAATATCTTAGAGGAATAAAATAATATGTCAGGAGCCTTATTGTATAGTACATGATAATATGTTTGCATTCTAAGTCTTTTCTTCACCAACTCTTTCTGTCACTGCAGAAGCATTTACTTGAAAAAAACTTCTGCTACAATACCACAACCAAGAAACCTATTCCACGAACTCTCTCCAGTGGATTTCCAGGTATGTTTTCTTTCCATTTTCCTGAAATTTGCTCTAAATAAGGTTCTATTACAGTCTTGAAAGTTTGATCCAAGTATCAGAAAGACACACAGAAGCATGGATAATTTTTTTTCTTGTTCTTGGGGTATTAAAAGAGAGATCTCTATGCAAATGGGGTTTTTTTCTGTTTTTCCTTTTGCATTCTGAAAAAAAATGTCATCCATCTACCTGGACCACAGCAGAAAATACAGTTTTATTGTGTATGGCAGCTTTTGCCATAAGCCATATGCTACCACTAGCATATCACTAGAATAGTACTAAACCTAAGCTACTCAGCACAATAATAGTGCAGAATTAGACTGTTGGTCAGCTATAGTGAGAGAAGGGACAAAGAAATCTACTGCACCATAGCAGATGTTGGGACCAATGTTAGTATTCAGCAATGACATTGTAGGAGGAAAAGTTCGGAGGGTATAGTATACAAGAAAGTGTAGTAGAGAGCTGAGAGGTTCTAGTTCACGTGGAGAGCTGGAGACACTCATGAGAAGGAGAAACAGGCAGATAGACATTGCAATCAACAGACGGGAACTGCCCATCTAGACATCGTGTTGTAAAGTTTGCTGTAATTTGCAAAACGGGATACAGCTTGGTCTGGAAACAAGAATGTGTCTGCAAGGACATGCTGGATCACTGGTGAAACTTTTTAAATCTTTTTACTTTCTGTTCATTGGTCATGCTAATTTTTCTATGTTTAAAAATATGAGCTATCGGGCTTTTGAGTTGAAAAATCTTTTGTTCCTCTTTGAGGAGTTCATCTTAATTGTAAACTCATGGCTAATCTCATGCATGAAACACTAACGAAAACTTTTATTCTTCTTTTAATAGACAGAATATAAGAATCAATTAATAAAACATGAAACTGAAGAAATAACAACAATAACTGAAGAAGTGCATAGTGGCATGCAAGTGAAATGAGCAACTTCATTTTATTCAGACATGTATATCTTGTTGGCAGTAATATACAGGTTTTCCATATTCTTTCCCTCTTGCAAGCACAGACACTAGAGTTGCCTGTAAGGCAATTCCCCTAGAGCCTGTCTTTAAAAGTCTCTTTGTATTTGATTTCATTTTCCATAAATCATTTTAATTGTTTCAACAATTTTTTTTTCTTCTTGTGTTGAGTGTCCTTGGAATGTTTCAGGAAAATATTTCGGTAATGTTTTAGAAGTTATGACACTTCTTTTCAGCATGATGCAAAAGAATAAAATGAGTAAAACTAAACTTAAGGAGTTTATTCAAGACATCCAGTGGTCCATTGCCTTGGAAAAGGTACAGTCATATTGAGATTGTGACCAGCAATGAAAAAATGTCATCTCTATGAAAACTTATGGAAAACTAGCCAGGATTAAACCTCTTAAAAATGATCACTTGCTCATGCAAAATACATATTGCTAAAGAGTTCAGGAGATAATTTTTTTATAAGTCTATTTATTGCCTTCAAACTATGTCATTATAACCTTCAGCACAGCATGCCCTAGATGTTGCTCACAGCCATGTAGAAAACCAAAAATTTCCTCCCACGTTTCATCACTCCACATCTGTGGAAGGCAGGTTCTGTAGCAATGGAGATATAGATATAGATTATATAGATTATATAGATTATATAGATTATATGGATATTAGAATAGAATAGAATAGAATAGAATAGAATAGAATAGAATAGAATAATTTCAGTTGGAAGAGACCTACTATGATCATGTAGTCCAAATGCCTGACCAATTCAAGACTGACCAAAAGCCGAAGTATGTTATTAAGGGCATTGTTCAAATGCTTCTTGAGTACTTACAGACTTGAGGCATCAATCAGTTCTCTAGAAAGCCTGTACCCATGTTTGATCACCCTCTCGGTAGAGAAATGCTCCCTAGTGTCCAGCCTAATTTTCCCCTGAGGAAGATTTGAGCCATTCTCATATGTCCTTTCACTGGATGTCAGGGAGGAAAGCTCAGCACCCACTTATCCGCTTTTCCTCCTCAGGAAGACATAGAGAGCAATGAGGTTGCTTCTCAGCCTCCTTTTCTCCAAACAAGACAGACCCAAAATCCTTAGCTATCCCTCACAGAACACACTTTCCAGTCCTTGCACCAACTGTTTCCCTTTTCTGGACACATTCAGGGTCACCCACATTATTCTCAAATTGTGGGGCCCAAAACTGCACACAGTACTCAAGGTGAGGCTATACCAATGCTGAATACAGTGTGGTAATCATCTCTTTTGACCAGTGGTGATATTATGTTTGATGAATGACAGGATGCAGTTTGCCCTTTTGGCTGCCAGGACAAACTGCTGTCTCCTGTTGAGCCCTCTGCCAACCAGCACCCTCAGATTCCTTTCTCCGGGGCTGGTCTCTAGTTACTTCTCTCCCACTTTATACTTGTGTCCAGTGCTATGCATGCTAGGTGCAGAAACTGGGATTGGGACTTGTTAAATTTCATCCCATTACTCACAGTCCAATGCCCAGATCTATCTACACCCCTCTACAAGGCCTCTTGTACTTCAAGAGAGTCAACAGCAACTCCCAGTCTTGTATCATCGGCTAACTTGGTAATGATGCATTCAACTCCTGCATCCAGATTGTTGACAAGTATATCAGACAGAACTGGTCCTAGAATTCAACTCTAAGGAACATCTCTGGTGAGTGATTGCCAGCCAAATAGATGTAGCTCCGTTCACTACAACCCTTAAAGCTCTGCCCTTCAGCAAGATCCACAAGGTCGAAAGGAGATAAGTAGTAGCAGAGAGCACAGAGACCTGGATCTGTGAGGGGTATCTACTCTGACATAGTAGATTGTATGCCAGGGCAAAGATGGAAGATATCATGAGCTGTTTCAAGAGGTCACTTGGGGCTCCAAGAGGTGAATGGTGGAAGAACATGCAGTGGTATCAAAGACACAGGAATGAACAAGAACGATGTGTTAGAGGCTAAACCCAAGCTGCTGTCAGAAGTCCAGCACATCCATAGCAGAAATCTCTGAATTACAGACAATCTTTTAGTTAACAAACAAGAGATGGGAGTACACTAGATTTCAGAGCTTATTCTGCCCTAACCAGGCTGAATTCTGCTTTTATGATGTCCAGTGTATAATAACATGCTATTTTCCTTTCTCCTTTCTCTCAGGATTTTAAAGCCCACTATACCGTGATCCTTGCAGTCAGGACTGTCAATGACTATCATGTCTGTGATTGACCCTTCTTTCATGAATTGCTTATCTGGCTGAGTACCTCCTGCACTCATCTTATCTAGCACCTGCATCAAAATATTGTTGCTGATGATCTCTGTAATTCTTCTGGCTTTCTTGTAGCCCAATATTTTGCCTTTCCAGCACATCTCAGGGTGGTTAAAATCATCTCAGGTTGTTGAAATCCTCTCATGGTAGATAAGGTTCTCTCAGGGTGATAAAATTCCACTAGATCAATTTATCTCCAAGAAGCCACCTTTGAAAACAAAATTTTCTAGGATTCTGTGTTTCTAAATAAGCTTTCATTAACAATTTCATTTGAGTAACTTTTTAAAACAGAACTGCAGCAGGTTCCTGTCTAAGTTATAACTGTCTAAATATAAAAGTACCTGCATCAGAAGTGGCCAACTAAGTCCTAAACTTACTTTAATCTACAAGGAATTAAACAGATACTATCTACCATATATTTTCCATTCTGCTCCATTCACAGTTGTTCATGGACATTAGTGCACCTCTAACAAACATCCCCACTGCTTTCATTATGAAAGCTGTCAAGAATGCAAAGCCATTTGGAAAACTTGTTCACTACCAACATCATGATTTGAACAGAATAAATCTGATCCATGAAACACTGGAGATGGGCAGGGGTAGTTTTAAGGTACCTCTTTACCATCTCTGGGCAAAGACCTAATGAAACATTCACTGGGAAGACAGTCAAGCTAAATAACTTTCTTAACAAGTGGCTCTTAGATTCACATAAGATGACCTTATTCTGGTTTCCTATAGCTGTTCCTCTGTTGTGTGGAGAAAGATGTCTGCTAGAAAACGAGAAAATTCTTTCTGCAAGGGTCAAAGAGAGGGTCTTGTCTCCCATTTGTATTTTTGCAATGCAAAATGTCACTGCGAAAGTTGTACCAGACCATTACAGCAAAATGCCCAGCCAGCTTCTCTAAGCACTCCTATTTTTGTTGGAGCAATAAACAACTCTTCAAGATTTTAAAACATTTAAGAAAGGTTGGTTTTAATCCTGTTCCTGCAATGAGTCAACTCCTTGTAGAACCAAAAGTCTATAAACAGTCCTGTCCAGATTTCTTTTCTTTCTCTTCTTCTTTTCATTTGTCTTCCAGTTCCTGCACCATAGCAACACCACTGAACACTGGGTTTCTGGGGTCTAAAAGATAACAAACTTTAGCAGCACTATCAGTAACACCAGTTTTGTATGAGGAATTATTTTTGTTGTTTGAAATTTGTTTGCATTGTAAAAACCTTGGTTAAGGACTTGCCCCAAATATAAGCAAGCAAAAAAACCCCCTGGGGTAGGATGCTTCTTTTGTCTGTGGTAATACCACTGTCTTTGTGGGCTGTTCGGATTGTTCTGCTGCAGTATATTCCAGTCTAAAGACAAAAAATACTGAAACCCCAAAACCTCAAAACCCAAACTTCCTCATTGTGTTACAGAGGTGCATAATGTGACAGACTACCAGAGAGCACACTGCTCCTCTGCTGCTTGCTCTAAAGGCTCAGGAGATCTTCAGAGTTGGGGCATGGGGATTTGCCTTGGGAGCACAAGTGGCCACAAAGTTGAGAGTTCAGCTGGAGAAAGAGAACCTATCACTGGACAGATGTGTGTGTTTGTCCTTGTCCACCCTCTGCAATATGTGTTATTTCACTCAAACGCTGGAAGCTGATAGCACTTCCCAGAACCAAATTTAAGCACAGAAAAAGAACACAGTTGGCCAGGACAGTCAGTGTCCTACTGCACCAACACTAGACATTGTGAAGAAGGGATGTCTCAGACACAGACACTGCCCATAAATCCAGCCACAACCATCACTGGGCACAGCCTTGTGGTCCAACTGCTTCTGCCAATACCTTCGCCATGGAAATGTTGAGCTGCACCCAACTCACAGCAACATCTGCCCTTAAATACTGTCCCAAAAATGCAGCAGGATCAATTCATAGAACTTTGGTGCAACTGATGGTAGTTATCCTTTTTCCCAGCCCAATCTCTAGGCTGCATGGTTCACCTGAACACTCTCCTTTTCCACTCACAAAATATGAGGTGCCAGAGTATGAGTGGAGTTCCTGGTTTGGATGTGTTTATTGATGGAGAATGTGGGAGATTGCTGAACACTTTGGTGACAGACCTATTGGATGATGGAGACCATGGAAGGAGAAAGACTGGGGGAGGGGAGAGAGAAAGGCAGATGCACAGAAACTCTGTCTTCCTTCATTTTCCAGAATTCCATTTGATTCCTCATGAAATTTCCTGAGGTTCTGATTTTATTACCCTGGGCATTTTCCCTTACCTTTCCCATGAAATACTGTCTACCACTACCACAAAATTGTGTTCTTTCACTCATTGTGGTCAGAAATGCTTTCTTCCACCTTTAAGGCATGGTAAGTGTTCAAAAAATGCCTACATGGGAAAGTATGGAATTTCTTTAGCCTGGAAGTACAATGCAGCTTCTGACAATGGACTACCATCTACAGGCCTGTCAATCTGACCTCAGTGCTGCAAAAAGTCATGGAACAGGTGATCTTGAGTGCTATCGTGAAGCACATGCAAGAGAACTGGGTAATCAGGCCCAGTCAACATGGGTTCACAAAAGGCAGGTCTTGCCAAACTAACCTGATCGCCTTTGATGATAAAGTGACTCGACTACTGGATGAGGGAAAGGCTGTGGATGTGGTCTTCCTGGAGTTCAGCAAAGCCTTTCACACAGTTTCTCACAGCATTCTGCTTTGGAAACTGTCAGCCTCTGGTCTGGACAGGCACACACTCTCCTGGGTAGAAAACTGGTTGGATGGCCGGGCACAGAGAGTGCTGGTAAATGGTGTTAAATCCAGCTGGAAACCAGTGACAAGTGGTGTTCCCCAGGGCTCAGTGCTGGGTCCAGCCCTGTTCAATGTCTT
>WAAB01023928.1:59963-122174 GCA_013389865.1 Piaya cayana | reverse complement strand
GGGAATGGCCTCAAGCTCCACCAGGGGAGGTTTAGGCTAGAGATTAGGAGGAAGTTTTTTACGGAAAGGGTCACTAGGCACTGGAATATGCTGCCCAGGGAGGTGGTTGATTCTCCTTCCCTGGAGGTGTTTAAGGCACGAGTAGACGAGGTCCTGAGGGACATGGTTTAGTGTTTGGTGGGAATGATTGGACTCGATGATCCAATGGGTCTCTTCCAACCTGGTGATTCTGTGATTCTGTGATTCTGTGATAGGTGAGGCTCCTGCATCTGGCTAATCTAGTTTACAACATTGTTTTTCCTCTTTTTTTAAATTTATTTTCCTTTTCCCCAGGTCCCCAGGCTGGAATCTTGATATAAATAAACATGCAATCAGGTGAAAGTGAAATAATGTGAGGGTTTTTTGATACTTGGTAGTCAGCAGTGTTTGAGTAATTCATCAATGTTTTCAAACTTCTAATTAAAATGAAATGGGCTGATACATAAATTCTGAGAAAATACATGCTCAAATTTTGTAGGATTTTATGCTCTCAACTCAAAACCAGACAAAACATATCAAGTTGGGTATAAATTCTCCTTTGTGCTACAGCTGTGTCTAAAAAGCCAGATTAGAACCATAGGAATTTATCCCTTGTGATTCAGAAATAAGGAAAATGTGAAACTCATGAGAACTGAAACCAGCTGTTCTATTTCCTTTCACTGACCATAGAGTGACAGATGACAGTGTTTGTAGAGGCCCCATCCTTTGGATTTAATGACCTCTTATTAAAACTGTGCTTAGGTATTCAACAATAAACCATTTACTTAGTCATCATAGCATTGCACTTTTCTCAGAAAACAGATTTCACCTGTAAGTAAGAGGGAATTAAATCAGGAAACTAGGAAACTTGGAAAAGTATTGATTATACAATACTGTAATTGAAGGCAAAAAGTGTTTACCAGTACCTTTGATTATACCTATACAAGCTTGTCCTATCTATTATAGTCATAGATTTTGCATGAAAAACTTTGTATTTTTCCTATTGGCAAAAGCCCAGGATGCAGAGGGGCATGGTTTGTACTTGATAGGAATGGCTGGACTCAATGATCCGATGTGTCTTTTCCAACCTGGTGATTCTATGATTCTATGACTCTATTTACACCATAAAACTGGCTACAGAAATTGGTGGTTCTGAGGGAAAGGGCCCCAAATACCTCAATAGACTTTGCTGAATTCACACCAGTTTGTTAATCTTTCCTTTGCTGGGGGGCTAATGCTGGATGTAATATCTGGATGTGGTCTAGTGAGTGCTGAGCAAATGGGATGATCCCTTTCTTCAGCCTCCTGACCATGACCTGCTCACAGACCCAGGATGCTGTTAGCCCTGTTTTTTTCCCACCAGGTCCCAGGCCACCACAGCCCATTCCTGTACTACTGCAAGGGGGTGTTCCTTTCCCTGTCCTGGACTTGACATTGCTTTTATATGAATTGCCTGCACCCTCATCCACTCTTTGTAGTTTTCCTCCTGGAGACTTACCTCTAAGCACAGAGCCATGGGGGATCTTGTTGGGGAAGTCTCCAAGAAAGAAGATACTGAATACTGAATACCTCAGCCTTATTGGTGTCTGCTATCACTAAATGACTTCCTCCATTCAGCGATGGGCATCAATTTCCTTTATGCAGGCTTTTACTGTGAAATAGTGGTAGGTGTTCTTGTTCATAATTGTGCAAGTTTCAGCTGTATTTGAGCTTTGGGTTTCCTAACATTACCTATACGTACCCGGGATTTTTTCTTATTAAACTTCCTCTTGTTTCCAGAAGAGAGAAGGAATTCATCAAAGCAGAATTTAGACAGACGGTCTCTATCTGATTTTTAAAACTAAGTCTTTCTAGGAGAGGGGATAAGGTTTCCTACTGAAGCATGATTTTCAGAGTATATTGAGTATCTTCATAGGAATATGTGCATACTAGACATCTCTGAAAAATTAGCCCAGTGCCCTTCTCTTGCACTTCAGTTTGTGCCAAACACAACAGGAACCTAATAGGAGTAAAGGGATTTATCCTGAAACAGGTGCACATATGAATTCTTGGGGTAAAAAAAAGGAACACTTGTGTTAACATAACATGCTTGCTCACTTGATATTTCATCTAATCCTGTATTAGCTGTTCTTGCCATAAGATTGACTTACTAGCTATGGCTTATTTGGCAAAACAGCAGTCAATGATATGAAATAGAGAAAAAAAAAGTATGGAGGGAGTTAAAACTGTGTAGCATTCATTAAAACCAAATAACTTACATAAAGTATTATAAGGACCTTTTACTTTGTTGATAGGTTATAAAAGGAATGAAGCAGTGCTTCTGAATCTTTGTATGAGACAATCCTAAGTATGTAACATACCAATCCTAGAGACGGAAAATTTAGGCAAGGAAGACTTACTATACTATGAAAAGTCAGGAGTATTTGTTGGATGAATTTGCATGAACAAAACTGCAGAACCCACACTAAGTGTCAAATGGCAAGGAAAAGAAAGCAGGGTCTGTACAGCTCTCAGATAGGACACCCTGCCAAAATAGGCATGGAAAGAGTGGGGTCTTACCAGAGAAGTGGCTAAAAGATCTGTTTTAATAGTCACTACCTTGATATGCAAGGCATAAAGATTTCCAGAATGTTGTCCTTTGCACTATTCATCATGTATTATGCTACCCAATTTAAATATCTCGTACTTCAGTACTAGCAGGACTGTGTAGAAAATAATCCTTCCCTCTGGGGCTTTTATGAGACTAATTACTAAACTCAGATATCATGTCAAGAAACAACAAGGTATAAGAACGTGTAAGCTATAACAATGTATAACAATATCCCACCTAGAGCCTAGGGGAAGGTGAAAGAAACCATTAGTAACATACTGCTCCCAGCAAAGGAAAAGAAGAAATCCCATCATCAACATTACTCTCCTCCGGGATGCTGTTGACTCACTGCAGCTAGTTTGCTTTTTCTGAGGAAGGTTGGCTCTGTTAGGCTTAAGATAGAGAGCTGTGGTACAAAAGAGTATATCCAGAGAAAAGTGTAGAAGACTAGGAAGTTTTGCATAACAACTTCTAATGCTATTATTAATGATGTTTGATTTCTACAAAGTGGATAATTTGGAATAGAACAATATTGAATATTTTATGAACCTGGTGAGTGTTAACATTTTTGTAACTAGACTAATAACGATAACTTTTTTATTTAGTAGGGCTAACAATAAATTCTTGACTTAACATGTATAGTATTTTCCCCTATTTTCCCCTTTATAACCATAAGCATAATGAGAAAGTAACAAATAAAAAAACCCAGATAATTGTGAGTTAAATCTACTACATAATGTCTGATCTGTGGAAACTGTCTGCTTTTAGCCAAAGCAATTGTAGGTCAACTTGATTTGCAGTGAACATGGATTAGACTCCATGGTGTGATTTTGTTTTGCAGATCATGGCCAATGCATGAAGGACAAACAATCAATTCTACTGCTTATCTGTTGTCTGGTAATTTGATGAATCACAGTAGCTGGAGGATGAGATATCAAAATAATAAATTTCTGGAACAAACCATAACAAAAGAAAGATAAGAAAAGGTATCCAATGTACCTAAATCTGTTCTAAAAAATATTAACAGTTAATCCAGTGGCATGTTTGTATGACTTGAAATATAATTTTTAGGCAATATAATTCCAATTTAAGAACTACACAAGAGTTTATACAGAAACCTGATTAAAATAATGTAAGTATCAATATATAAAGCTATATTAGCTTGATTAAATCTCAGTAAAGCTCTGCATTACTTCAGATGCAGAGTATTGACGTGAAAAACTTTAGTTCCAAATTAACAAGCACTGAAATTGACAGTAAGATAATAAAAGGTATGAACTGTGCATGACAAATCATTGTTGGGCACTTATATTTATAAATTCAGTCTTTGTCTATCCTAACCAACAACATTAAGACAGGACTGTAAAACTTTCTGAACAGCAGCAAA
Organism: Piaya cayana; assembly: GCA_013389865.1. Classification (NCBI taxonomy): domain Eukaryota; kingdom Metazoa; phylum Chordata; class Aves; order Cuculiformes; family Coccyzidae; genus Piaya; species Piaya cayana. Next base: position 118,179 of record WAAB01023928.1, on the reverse strand, counting down.
AGTTTGAAAACATAAAATTGTTTCCCTCTAAAATGAATATGTGTTTTGAAACAAAAAATTTTTCTAGAAGTGTACATCAGCAAAATGACTAAAATTGATAGTCCTGACCAGCAATGGGTTGTGTGATCCAATGCACGTGTTAAACCTCAGGAAAAAAGTCATTATAAAGGCTTGGCACAGAGTAATACTCACAGTCACCTTAAATAGTGCACCCCATTTCCATAGGAGTTAATTTCTACATTGAAGCACAAGAATCAAGTGGCTTAATTGCTCATTTGTCTGTAAGCCTCTGGGACAGAGAATATTAGTTTATTTAATGCATAAATACTCCAGAGTAATTTGCCCCGTATTTATTTTTCACTGGTGCATCAATCATATCCATTTGACAGGGTTCTGGAAAACATAATGTTTTAGACTGACCGTAAAAAATGAAACATGCCAACCTTTTCAGAGGGTGATGGGAAAAAAGAAATCCCTACACAACTAAATGTGAGTACCATGTTATGCATATTTCCATGTGCATATTTCCCTAAAGAGGCAGAACTTATTCAGTAATTTCTTACTATTCCCTTTCAACTCCCAGAAAGATGGAGATGGAGTAAAACAGAATCTCAGACTCCAAATCACTGTACATGTGTCCAACATTGTATAGCTAAGATAAATTATGTAGCAAGGATAGACAAAAATATAAATTATTTCTATGACCAAAATCAATCAAGATAACTTAGTCTAAAACAAAAGCATAAACTTTCTCCTACAAGGAATAGGAAGAGATAAAGGGATAAAATAAATTGACAAATTACATCTGAGTCTTTGCCCATGGAGTCTGAATCTTTCTGCTAGTAAAAAGATAAATTCTCAATCAGGACTTTATGCAGCCTTCAGAGTCAAATGTTCCAGTTATGTGTTCTGACATTAGGTGAAGGCTGTAGGAGTGCCTTGCCTTGCTTAATATCACACCAAGAAAGTTTGAAGCAAGGAGGAATAGGAAGGAAGAATAGGAGCATGTTAGATGGTAGAAAAGAGGAAAACCACCCCACTAAAACTATAGGCTTCTTTAATCATATATGATGTTAAACTATTTACATAACTTCTGCATTTTCAATCTGTAGAAATACAGATTTTTACTAGTCGTCTCTGTTTCTGTGTCTCTAAATCTGGTTATCTAGAATGGGCATTTTCTTGCGAAGGGGTACAAGTATAAGGATAGAAATGTCTGAAACCTACCTACTTTAGGACTTCAGATCTGGTTAATAAATATGGAATAGTGACAGAAGGCTCTGTAGTTGCCTTCTTGAATCAGCCCATGAATGCTAAAAGGGAAAAAACACCCTTGTTTCTTAATAATTCTCTTTGTTTGGGGATGGATCGTTTAAAATCTTCATGTTCGCTTCAAATGGACCACGTTCAATGACTTCTGTTTCCTTGAGGCACCATAGAGAGACAGTAAGGTTCTTGATAATTGAATAAATAGTTTTAAATACTAATTTCTGAGGCATACACTGTGTTCATCTTGAAAACATCTAAATCACTGTTGAATGCCTGATATCTGGCCTGCACAAAAAATCATGAGCATCTATACATTAATGAACATCAAACTTCATCTTCCCAGATGATATTCCCATCCTCAAAATAAAATAACTGCCAATAAGAACAGATTATCCCGAGAGAAAATTAAAGTTTCTATTTTGCCATTTACCATGAATATAAAAATATTTAGGTTATATGAATGCCACTTTGTATAAAACTTTCAAGTTTGAGCTAATGGGTTCATATTTTTAACATCAATAGAAAGTAAAAGGTCTCTCCAGAAGGTGATTCACCAGCTTATTTTAAACACTTAGTCCAGGCTAAGATGAATCACCCCCTGAAGGTGCCCAAGCAAATTTCTACATAGCATCCCAGCTTCTGAAGACAAGAAAGTGATTGAAAAAAAAGAATCTCAGTTCAGATTTTCATTTAACTTCCTATATCCTAAAACTTTAAAGAAAAACTAAGGAGCAAACCTAATAATTATTTGGGAATTATGTACAATTTAAAAAAAAATATTCATTATTTTGGGGAAAATTTCCTGGTTTTTGGTTGGTTTAATTGAGGTGGCTAGAAAGAGACTGATGGGTAAATTCTTATTTTAGCCTTGCTGGGGCTCCACTGCCTCTGTGACAGTAACTTCTCCTTAGTATTAAGAATCATATTCCTCAGGAAAGTCAATTTTATTTTTTCAAGGAAACAGCTTACTCTTATTTATAGTATTATGAATTTTACATACACTAGAGAAAGAGTCTTACTGCTTGCTGTTAAATTTTTGACAGTTCTGTGTAGAGAAAAGAATTCTTCATTTCTTTTGACAAGTGAAACAATAATAATAAAAAAGGACTCTGTAACTTTCGTGAGAAATGAGACAATTACTAATCCAGAGTCATGTGATTTTATTAACTAGAGAAAATATAATGTATGCCTTTTAAAAACGAAAAAAGCAAGTAGTCTAATGAGTGTTACAGAAGTTTAAAAAAAATCTGCAAGACTTTTTGAGAGACAGTAAAAAGTCAAAATTTTGAAGTTCTACCTTTACAGTCCATTTTAAAGTACTCCAAAATCTGAGTTGTTCTCTTCTTAGATGAGGATGAACATGTACCTATATGTATATTATTTTTACTGTCTGCTAAGGACTGATCACTCCAGGAGACTGAACTTGATAACACAAAGTAAATAATATGTGAATAATTTGGTTAGAAAACAGTACTTAGAGAACTGATGTCAGTATCTAAGAGAGTCAGGTTATATAAAAAAGAAATAATAGTAATATTAATTTAAAAAAAGATATTCACATAAAAGCCTCATGAAGGTTGATTATTAATTTTGTAATTTAACTTATACTTGGTTATCTTAAGCAAATAACTTTGAAACTTTTTTCTTTTCTTTTTTTTTCTTTTTTCCTCTTTTATTGTATTAGGACATAAAGCTTTAAAATAGCTGTAATATCACATGACTGTTCCTATTTGCCTAACGTATTTTAGGCAGTTTTCTTTTCTGAAACTTAGATGCCTTTTATTTTGAAGATATAATGTTTTTTCTCTGCTGGAGAAATTCATAAAACTTCTAACAGGTAATATAAAGTTTCTAGACAGATAGTAGCACTAAAGTGTTCTAAAATCTTTTGGGATGGATTCTAATTATTTTTCACCTTTTACACCGATATGGACTAAAGAATCCATCGGAACTACACTTGAAGCACATTATCCCCTCAGACCAACTAAACTGAGATTTTTACTCTTGGAAGAATCTTATTGCCAAAAACATGGAAAAAATCAGTGTTGGTTAGACCTAGGCTTTATTTTTTTATGTCTAAATAGCTTCTAGATTTCTACAGGCAGTGGATTTGCAGCACCTCAGTTATGCAATTAGCTGTGGCCTTTCACTATAGACAAAGAACATATGTAGTGTGCCCAGATTCTCAGCAATAGTAGAGGTCACAAGCAGTGAGCAAGGCATGTCCTTTGCCAGGAAAAAAATGTTGCTGCACCTGCAGTGGACAGTCTTTGAAACAAGGGTTAAATGAGAGGTTAGTGTGATGACGCATTAAGTAGTAGAAGATGATATTGCAGCAAAAGCCACATATGCAACTAATTTGATGTAAACCCAAACAAAGGAAACCTTTAATAAGAAAACAGAGTGCTTTGCATGGTAGAAATATTTTTAATTATGTCACAGTAAAGTATTTCCTCTATGCTAAAAGCAGTAGACTTGTAGCCAACAGATTTGTTGTCTAGTGAATTAAACGAGATTAGAAAAGGCTATCATTGGACACTCAATTTTTTCTGATAAGGCATAATAAGGGTTAATTTGATCTGTTTGTTCTTTAAAAGCTACCAGAATATGTGTACATCTGTGCGTGTGTGTATGTAAGAGAAAGAGAGAGAGAACAAGAAATATTCAAGACAAACTTCATGCAGAGCACCTGATTTGGCAGGGCGTGTGTGTTGTCTGAGTTACTGGTGTTAAGAAGGCTTTGCATTTGGGACTCAAACACTAGGGTTAGATTTCAGTGGATTTCCAGGTGCTTACAGATGTTCAGAAGTGTTTCTAGAATTCCTTAAGTTGGATAAGACTACTCTGACTTCTGGAATGTGGTCCTGAGTTTATCTGCATCTTTAGGTGCTTAAATTCTTGAGGAATCTCATGTGTATTTAAGCAGCTTTATGATGTGAGACCCAGGTGGCTGCTGTTCACAAAGCTCTTGCCTCTCCTGTCCTGCTTCTCTGCCCCGTTCTGCCCAATAACTTCAGTTTCCAGTGTTCTCAGGGCAGGCAATCCTCATCCAGTGTTTTTTTCTCAATCCAAAGAGGGCCTATGTCTCTTCACTCTTCTATCACCATTTAAAAATCATCCTTTTCACTCTGTGTTGCCTTAAAATACAGGGTGGTGAAATCACAAAGAAGATATAGTTACGGCTACAACTTTAAGAATGTAAAGTATCATTCTAGTAAGAAAATCCATACTGCACCTAAACTGACTTATTTACTGAAGTTGTTCAAATTTCCTACATGGGAAGGTAATGATTTTCAAAGGGTAGTCCATACACTTTTAAGTTCCATGGAATATTTCTGAAGGGGCATATGTAAAAGAATAGCATTTTATGAGATATTTAATCATAGTTTTCTGTAATGTTGGAAACAATTGTTGCTAAGCTTAAATTTATTACCTAAGCCTTTGCAGTTTTACTAGAAAATATTTTTGGTGTCTACAGATTAGAAGAATTAAAATCATTACAATAATTCATATATTTTTCAGAAGTTATTATGATTAGTGTGTTTGATATGTCCCATGGTATCATCTGCTAAAATCATTAGTCTACTGGCTCAGGGCCAAGGCCCCATGTGAGAAGGTTCCACAACAAGTGCACTGAAAATCTGGTGCCAAAATGATTCATTTGCAGTGCTTGCACCACGTAAATGAAGTGTGTGTTTGCAAAGCAATACATGTACAATGCAAGTAACATAGAGTGAAAAATGATTCTACAATGTTCAGCAGAGACCTCTTGGCTTGTTCTGCTGAGTCTCATTTATAAGTCCACTTCAGAGTGTGTACTCACAACCTAGTTGCAGATGCTTCCAAACAGGATCTTGGCTGGTTTTGCTTTTTTTTACAGTAAATCGTGAGGAGAAAATGAGAGAAAGGTGAAATTTTATGCAACCATAGCGAAAAGTCTACTGTGCTCTGTAGACTTTTCGCTATGGTTGCATAAAATTTCACCTTACAAATGCCAGACCATTCTGGGTAAAATGGCCAGTGAATGCATAGGATTGGGGTAACCTTCTATAGACCTATTCATTCCTCAGATACAGGCAAAGTGACAGAAGAGTCAAGAATCAGGAGATTGATGGATATGTAATTGATATTGTGTCTTACAACTTTTCTGACAACCATAGCAGTAAGCTTAACACTGAAGACTTGAGACTCAAAGACACCTGAAGGTCTCATCATTAAGGAACTGAGAGCTGGTATGGAATGTTTTAATCCAAAAACTTGTGGAGAAAAGAAATACATTCCTGCATATTAAGAACAACATCTGTCTGTAAACAGGACATTCTCTGAAGAGAATCCACAGATGCCCTAGAATGTCCTTGCTTATTTGTAGGATACCCTCACAACATGTAAGTTTTTGAAATTTGCCCCTGCAAAGTAGTTTGTTGCCTTTATCCACTGTAACAGAAGAACTTACATCATGCATTATGTAATAAAAATGTGTTTAAGATTGAGATTAAAAATTTCAAACTTGTGTTTCAGATAATCCTTTTTCAAATATCAGCACTTTGCAAACCTATTCAGTTTATTTTCAGCAACATTTTTCTTGTGATCTTACGTTTCTTCAGATAAAGCTGAGGAGAAAAAAGCAGTAGTTGAGGGAAATAACAACATGCATTGTTTGTTATAATTTTTTGCACCTAACCTTTCAAACATGAACTAAAAGGTTCATCATAGCTCAGTGTTAATAGTGGCAAGAGCATTTTTGTATTTCTTTAACTAAACATGGTGAAATGAGAATGCTTGTTCCGTCAGACTGGAGATGTTAGCTGGCCTTTTTTCCAATTGTGTAATTATCTGTGGCACCATTTCTGAAGATTTTAGTGCTTTTATTCAGAATTTATTTTAAACAAACCAGGATGCTGGAAATATTTCACTGAATCATACCTTAGGTTTTTGGTTTTTTTTCCTTCATTGAAAAAAAAGAAGAAAGCTTTTTCAGTAGCCTTTGCACCTGTGGGGATGAATGATGTTTCTCTCATTAATCTGATGTTTTCCTCATTAATCCTTTTTGTACTTGTGGTGGGTAGGCATTACCATCTGTAGTTAGACCAGGAACAGATGGAGAGAAGAACATAGACAGAGACAAGAAAGAATTTAGTCAGAGAATTTCAACAGGACATGCGTTGGTGGTATAGTGGTGAGCATAGCTGCCTTCCAAGCAGTTGACCCGGGTTCGATTCCCGGCCAACGCAGAGTTGTTTTGGATCCTTTTCTCAGGGGAGCAAGTGGGGCTGGAGACACAGGTCGATGGGAAGCTGGTGAAATTAAACAGGGTGGTGGGGTGCGAGGGACACACTCAGCTGGTGAGCAGTTTAGCAGAAAAGGGACTATGAGTCCCAGTGGACACCAGGCTAAATGTGAGCCAGTGATGCATCCTTAGAGCACAGAAGTGTTATAGAGGTAGAAGAACACATACAACCTGTGGTTCACTGCAGAATTTGTAGCTCCTTCGGGAGTCATCAGATACATCAAAATCTGGGATTAAATAATTCCCAGGAAGCTCCCCTGTCTGAGTGTCCCTTCAGATCTCTGAGAGTGCCAACTAGTTTTGGTTATATAATTTATCACTGTCAATCCTGTGACTCAGAATCCTGTTATACTTGAAACATGACTCTTGAGATTTCTTCCAGATAAAATCTTCTGTCACAAAGTAATTTTGAAAATAATTTGTACTGTATTTCCAAAACCTGTTCATATAATTGCAGATGGGACCTACCAGGCTGCAACACCTGGAAGAATATTCTATTTTTTTTCTATTTTTTTTTCTCAAGAGAGAAAACACCACATTCATAGGTTTATAGCAATCAAAAGAAGGAAAGGGGAAAGAAGCTAACCCAGCCCAGGGAGAAGTTCTAGCTATTTGTACTTCTTAGCTAAGAATGAGTGATGAATGGAATTCCTAGAAGAGTGGAGAAAGGGAAATGCAGGCTTGAAAAAGTAGTTAAAATAAACTAGATAGACTTACAAAGGGCTGTTATTGGAAAGAGGATCAAATTCACCATTCTTCTGGAAGAGGTTTTGGAAGCAGTGGGTGGGTGCTATGCCAGCAGGACAAAATGGATTAAAAATCAAACCAGAGGGCTTTTATCTGTTCAGATTCTTGTAGGTTCCTCAGTCTAAGTTGGTGGGTCAAAATGATTAGTTGGTCTAGACAACTCAAATTAGACTGCTGTTGGAAAAAAAAAAATAGTTATTTATTTAATTTATCTGCCACTCGAGGCAAAATCCTTACATGAAAGCCTAGAAAATGCTCCAAAGAGGGATAAATTACTGGAAACCTCTAAGTTAAGAGCTATTTCTGGATACTTTACATCTTTACTGCACAGGAAGGCAATGTTGCCTTTTGATGTTTGTTTCTGTTTGACACTTAGAATTGTGCAAAGTCACACAATGTGTAACTGTTCTGGTAGTGTGAGTAATGATAGCAGTCTATGCTAAAAATAATCAGACATCGGCACCTGATAGTCTATTAGCAATGAGCTCTAATGTAACTTTGCAATCATTCCAGGAGCAGAGTAAATCCCACATTCAGATGTAACTTCATTATTTCTCTTTGAATTCTTCAGACTTTTGGGAACAGGGAAGGAAGTTACCTACTGCAAGTATGGATGGCTTGGAATAAGAGGGGAGAACTTTCTAGTAATACCTCCTTCCTTTCCACTTATTCACTACAGGAGCACAGTCTTTAAATAAAAAAAAACATTTATTTTTTAAAAAGTAAATTGTCTTAAAATCTTCTGCCACATCACTCTTCAAAAAAAAGAGATTTCTACCTACAATAAACCAAACAAGAGAATCCAATCTTTCAAATATCAATCAATATTGAAATTTATTTTACATTAAAGTAAGTTCTTTAAACAGTTAACATGCTAACTGGTATAATTCTGCTGCTCCTTACTGCTCTGTTTCTGCATGTACACATTTTAACTTTTCATAGACTTATAGAATCATAGAATGTTTAGCCTGGAGAAGAGGAGGCTGAGGGGAGACCTCATTGCTCTCTACAACTACCTGAAGGGAGGTTGTAGAGAGGAGGGAGCTGGCCTCTTCTCCCAGGTGTCAGGGGACAGGACAAGGGGGAATGGCCTCAAGCTCCGCCAGGGGAGGTTTAGGTTGGAGATTAGGAAGAAGTTTTTTACGGAAAGGGTCATTAGGCACTGGAATATGCTGCCCAGGGAGGTGGTTGATTCGCCTTCCCTGGAGGTGTTTAAGTTACGGGTGGACGGGGTCCTGAGGGACATGGTTTAGTGTTTTGTGGGAGTGGTTGGACTTGATGATCCAGTGGGTCTCTTCCAACCCGGTGATTCTGTGATTCTGTGATTCTGTGATTCTGTGTTCCTTAAAGATCATCCAGTTCCAACCACCCTGCCATAGGCAGGGACACCTTCCAGTAGATCAGGTTACTCCGGTAGAATGTGTTACTTTACAATTAATGTACATAATTTTGGATTATAAAACGGGTACATTTGTTCAATATTTGAAACATGCTTAGTGAAACTAAGTGCAAAAGTACTGAGAGTTTTGCACTTGTGCATTCTTGGTGCTTATAGGGAGAAAGGAAGAAGGAAGGGAAAAGAGGGAAGGAGGAGAAAAAAGGAACACATATGTACACTCACAGATACATAGCCACATGCCTTTCTGAGTACATGATTTGACTTACATAGCAATAACATTCTGCCTGATAAATGCATAATAAACCAGTATATTTTTAGCATTTCTTTTCTTTGCCTCCTCAAAAAAGACTGAGGGAATTTTTATACTCTGGCATATTTTGGGGCTATCTGGAAGGAAAAATATACTTCCAACAGTCTTAAAAATGTTCTGTTAATCCAGATCTTGGTCTGAGATTTCTTTGAATATCAAAGTAAGCTAAAAGTTAATTCACTTCTATCCAGCTGCATTTTGTGGTGTGCTCGTCATATCGAAGAGGCCCTTTTCTGTTTCCATCTTTCACTGCATATGTCAAACAGTTTACAAAGAGGCAATATAAATTCAGTCAGAGTGCTAGGAATGCCATCAATGAGTTTGGGAGTTTACATTGTGTTTGTGTGAGGTCACTGCATGTTGTCTTCAGTGATCAATGGCCTACTGAATGCTTTTAAAGCCAGAGGCTACCCTCAGTGCCTTTAGTTACTCCATGTTAGGTTATGTTTTATTACGAGGGATCATGCAGTTCTTCTCTTGCATTTTTACATAATGGATTTGTGACTGTTCAGTGGTTTTCATGGCATTTTCCTGCACTAACAACAAGAAGTCAGATGACCAGTAAGACAGATGATATTTAACCTACCGATGACAGATGTAGCAGAGGTGAAAGGGTTATATCTATTAATAAACAAAGTTTGAAACCCTTTTAACACCATATTTCACATCACACTTACCTGACCTTTTGCACAAGATGACTTCCATAGACATGTTAGAACTGGGGGGAGGGAACCACCAAATGATTGTGGTTTTCTCTGGTTTTAAAAAAATTAAAATCAATCATTAAGATTTTTACATTGTCTTCCTAAATAAATGAATGAAGTGCTGGTGGTGCTGTAGTCAGGATTTCACTTGGATGAAAAAAATGTGGTAGATTTATTTTGGTCCCGGTGGGTGCTGACATTTTAACCCACTTATCTATGATTTATTCAATCCTTGACAGTCCCCAAAAAGTGATGCATTTTGCCTGAAGGCTCTGTAGGTGAGGCAAGTTGACATATCCTTTTTCTTTCTGTTAAGGTGATGATGTCCTCTACAGTCCAGTGGGTGAAGCAGGGGGAAATGGAAAATGCTCACGATAAGGATTTTTCTTCTTTTTTTTCAAGTTCCTTGGGTTTGTTGTATAAACCCCCCTTAGAATCTCTCTCTTATAAACTCTGCCTTCAGTTTATTGTGTAAATAACAGATTGTTAAAAGATTTTTGTAGCATGGTAAAGATAAAAGAAATCTGAGATATTTTGGATCCATTAATTATTTTACCTTTCTATGCTAAATAAAGTACTCTGTATAGATGTGACTCTATCTTTCCTGAGACTAGATGGAAGCAGATTTTATATTTATGCGCTTAGGTGAATTCCAACACGTTTGATAGCATATGTGCTGTATCAGAGAATTAACATTATAAAAAATGTCTAAGCCTATATTTCTGGGCTGCCTGTGAAGATGGAAGTAGAAGAATGCAAGAAAAAGGGAAATGAGCAGGATATGCTCATAGTGAGCTTTTAGAGAAATGTCTTGTTTCAACAATTCTGGGAGAAAGGACAGAGTCCTACCATTCCTGCTGGAAATGCACGTAGGAGTTTGCTTTCTATATTTTGAAGAGAACTTTGTGTTCCTAGCTAGTATAAACTGCTTGTTGTCATACTATCTTGTGTTAGTCCTTGTAATAAGTCTTACACTCTTAAAAAATATATTTATATATATTCTCATTTTTGCAACACTTTAGGATGCACTTGATGCTAGAAATACACATACTAAAACAGAGACTTAACTGAGGGAATGCAGTCCCCAGGCAAAACTGAGTTTCTCTTCCAGGGCATGAAGCATCAGCTGAAGTAGTAACTGATCGCACCTTCAGACTCTGGCTTGATGGGGAGGTATATTGTCTTGCTCGTTCAATGTCATGATGTGCACAATGAAAAATGCAGAATCAGGAATTTCTTTTGAAAATATCCATATGCACAAGACTGGGGTTAATTCTGCCTTTTTAGTTATATAGTAGTTTATTTTTGACTGAAATATTTTGAGGGTTTTTTTTTAAATAAAATAAGCATAGTCAGACTTCTGTTATTGCCTTGTCTCATCTGTAGTTTACGATGTGAAAAACAAGCAAAAAATTAAAGATTTTTTTTTTATTTTTTCCCCTACTTCTTGTAGACATTTACTGTATAACAATGATAATTTGAGAATAAGACTATCTAGAAGAAGATAAAAATAATTAATGCTTTATTCTTCATAAGTTCTTTAGGTACTGGTAGGTTTGTGTTCATGCAAAGCTAAATACTTTTTTAGCTGGACATAACGGGTCACCCACTGTCTGGAAAACCATCCATAGCATAAAGAAAGCAGAAATCCTGAGTAGTTTTCCGCTTCTATACTCCTGTCTCTTCATTTATGTATTTCTTTTCCATCTGAGGTTGTCAAGCTACTTCAGAGCTATTAAAGTTAAATGGCATAATCCAGTTTCCAACACCATAAGGACAAAATTTACTGTTGATGGACCACATCCATGTAGATATCTAGGGCCTGGTCCGAGTCAAATGACACATGGCGGCCACTGACTCCACTGGAAATTGGCTGACACCATTAGCTTCAAGCACAACCTCAGTAAGAGAGTTTGCTTCCTGTACTCTGTTTTCTCAACGTGTCAAGGTACAAATCTCCATTTGGGAGACACTTTAACATATTATTCAATTAGTAATCATTTTTTCTCTCCATCCCAGAATGTAACATTTTATTTTTGCCTGACAAACAAACAGACTAGTACATCTAGATGGTCTTTCAGAGATCCTAAGTAAATCCCTCTCACATTATTTTTGCTGCATTTCTATAGCTATACAGTTCAAGTATAATAACTAGACTCAGTAACTCTTTCCTGGCTCATGTCAAGTCTTTGAGCAGTTAAGAAAATGAAAACCTGAAACAAGGAATTATGTTCCCTGAATGGCATGTGATAGTTTTTTACAGAAAAAATAACTCCAGCAACCCACAGTGTGCTTGAACTTTTCTGACAAAATATTCCCAGTCACACCATTGCTTTGTTGCACACTATTTCCTTGACACTCCAGAGGTTGTCCCAAAGCAAACATAGCATTAATCATTAGATCCTTTACTCATTTTCTGATCAATTCATTTGAACTGATATTTTTCTGTTCGTAGAATCATAGAATCATAAAATCACAGAATCATAGAATCACTAGATTCTAGAATCATTAGATTAACACACAGGAAAACTAAAAGCATAAAAGTTGCTACTATCAAATTATTCTTGTTTCTCTTTGTACATTATTGGTAAATTTAGAAACATTTTTAAGGCAATCATCTTTGGTAACTGTCATTGGGGAGACAGGTAGCTTAAGAGCAGCAAGTTCCACCGTCTGCATTGTTTCCTACAAGTTCTCAGAGTAAAGTGCCTGTCATATTTAAAGGGGGTTTATATAACTTCCTTGTATATACACAGAATTTAATACTTTTACAGTGTTCAAGGCCAGGTTGGATGGGGCCTTGACCAGCCTGGTCTAGTGGGAGTCATCCCTGTCCATGGCAGGGGGGTTGGAACTAGGTGGCCTTTAAAGTCTCTTCCAACCTAAACCATTCTATGATTCTATGGCAAACAGTTGCTGACAAACACAGATCTTAATGATATTGCTCTACAGATCTTAATGGATATTGAGATATTTTGTCTTTAGAGACTCATGGATAGGAAAAAAATGCATCTTCCTTAAATAAATTTATGTTTATTAGTAAGAAAAAAGCATGTTACTTAGGTGCTTCTACAGCTCCTATACCATAATGTTAGGGCAATTCAAGTCTTTAGTGTATTCTGTGAAATAGCGAAGAACTACCATTCCAGTTTTTGCAGAAGGGGAAGAAAGGCAAGGTATCTACTTTTTTTTTCTCTAATGCATAAAAAGCCAACTCTGCCTCAGGAAAATCTGTGGCAGAACAGCTACTTGATTCCAAATTTTCTAATGATATGACCAGCAGACTGTTCTTCATCTCCTGCACTTGGAAAAGTTATTTTAAAACTCTAAATGTACCCTTTAGTGCCTCAGTACGGTTTCCTCTCCGCAACTTCTACTAGTACCTACTCTGTAACTTCTCTCCATTATCTTTATTTGTCCCTGTGGCTTTGTAGACAACTCCCTCTGCTTCTTTCATTCTACCCAGTTCTAGCTGGAATCTGGCCTTGTGCTTCCAGGTCTACCTTCAGTGTTGGAAAGAGGAGAGGACAGATCATTAGTTCTCAATGGTTTTCTCAACAGGTAATCCTAGTCAGATAAATCAGTTCTTATTTAAAGGCCTAGGTCAGAGGGTTTTACTTTGTGGACAGTGGGAGGGTCTGACTTTCTGTGCAGCAAAGGCAAGCCCTTGAAGAATGCCTCAGCACAGGCAATGTTTTTGCTGGCAATTAGAGCCAATTTGGTGTAAAATTATAGGTCTTATGTCTTTGAATGAATACGCTGTAACAGTTATCTCTCCAACAATTTTGTGGTACAGACATTCATTCACTACAGAGCCCTGTGAATCCATGAGAGATTTTTTATGGGGAGACAAGGTTAGAAACATCAAGATCTTGGCACTCTAATTAGGTATAAAATGTTCAACTGACTGCAGTGTTTAAAGCCACTGGTTATCCTTCATATATGGTAGAATGAGTAACCCATCACAATACTTTTGTTATGTGTGACCCTCTTTAGGTTCTGTTGGTTTCATACCAAAGACGACCACCCTGCCTGTGTGGGGCAGTTCATTAGTGTGTCACCCGTTTCCCTGTGTGCTGCTGGAGAGGGAATATGGTACACATGAGGAGTCGGGGAGATATCCCTTCTCTATTCTCCTTTTCATCTGCTGTGGTGCCAGAAATCGATACAGTTTGTGCCCTCCTGAAGCCCTTACTCATTTTATATATTGCTAATATCCACCTAGCTGACTCAGTATTACGGGTTGATAAAAGCAGTGTTAAAAGGAGTTAGCAGCATGGCATCAAGCAGCATGAAAAATCTATCAAAAAAATCTAGGTAAATGCCCATGTCAATTAGACCTCGCTAAGCTCTCTGTTGCCATAGATGACTGACTGAAGGTTTTTGACTGGTTAGGTTAAAATATCACATATGGACACACTATACTGTTGTTACAGAAGGGTAAGCTTAGCCATAGTTTAACTACAGTATTCCATGTTGCAAATCAGTAATTCAGTTTGACCACCAGTAAGAAACAACTTTCAATTCAGAAGCTTTTGTTTTACATTCTATATTGAGTTTACTTAATTAAGATTACCAGATACTCCAGGGAGAATCAGCTGCCATCGCTGTTTAGCCTTGTCTTTGCAGAAATCAAATTGAATAACATATATAAATCCTTAAAGCAAAGTGGCAGTGTCTGTTCTGGCTCCATTTTCATTTGCTTAGCACTTTTTTAGGAGAAGAAACCTCTTCATGCTTTCTCAGGAATTCACTAAAAATTAGTTTAGATTCTCTAACAAGGAGGCTTGTGGAAACTCCCATGATGTTCCAATTTTCCACTTCTTCACCACAGATATATTTTCTACCTACAACAAATATATGCTTCAGCATGGATCGTAAAATGGTATTCACTAAATTTAATTTACATTCTTTTATATATTTCCAAGTTAACTTTTGATTTTGATGGAAAAAGACATAGCCATAAACCCATCAAGCCCTCTTGAAAAGAAAATCCAAATACTTTTTTAAAAGCAAATCTATCTTCTAACTGTGAAATATGAATAGAATCTTTGTGGAGCCAGCAATGCCACAATTGCAGCAGTGCAGTGAGCTAAGTACATTATTTTTGCACCTCATGAAAGAGTTTAGTCAGGTCTCATATTAGCCTTGAGCATAATAGCCAGACACAGTTCAATAGAGATATCCAGATACAGTAGCTTCAGAAAAGGATTACTGTGCCTTCAAATTGAATCAGTTTCTCCTGGGTCATATATTTAAAGAAACCCAAAGTTTCTTGGCTGTTATTAAATGGAAGTTCTATCAGAAAACAATTATATTACAATGAACCCCATCAACCAAATATCCAAATTTGGGCATGCTCCTCTTTTGGCCTCCAGAAAGTTGTTGCTTGCAGTGTGTTCGTAAGATACCACACAATTGTAATAAATAATAAATTTATTTATTATCTGGGAACTTATTTTCTTTAATTCTTAGATGAGGCTTCTAGATCAGAACTGGTACCAGCTCTTTTTCTTTGCTCCATAGGTTTAAGGGTGAGCCTCTGTGGTATTTGCCACTGTAGGGACTCTTCAACAATGTTCAAAAAGTGTAATTGTGTATATGTAAAATTCATGTTGAGAATGCATGAATACACTTTAATTGATTTTCAAGCAATTAACATGAAAGACTGAGGGGCTTTTGCACATACTCTGGCAAAAAACACATTTGGAGATTTCAGCAGCAGCTGGAAAGAACAACAGTGTGTGCCCAGTCAGATCTGGAGCCAAAAGGCAAATTTTCCGTGCAGCATATTCTAAAAATCTTTGGTTTAGAAACCCTTATTGACCTATGTAAAATGAATTAGTACACTCAACCCAGGTAAGTAATAGCAGCTTTTTACATTCCAGAATGCTCTCTAATCTGCCTCAGTTTTGACTAATAGTGGATTCACACTGGTCAGGAGAGGATATAAATAAATGATCTCAGTGGGGCCATTAAGGTTCTGTTACCCATAATACTTTTCTTCTGCCTATGTGAACAAAGTCACCTACCATATCCATTTGTTCAATATATTCTGTGGGTAATAAAACATTTCCAATTAAATAATATTCAGCCAACATAAAAGCAACCCATGGCATCTGGAAGAAGTTTATTTCTTAGGTAGTCAGAAAATACACAGAATACAACCAGAACAGGACCAAGAATACCTTAAGATGTTGGTTGCTTCTGTGTGAGGCAGAAATCAGATTCTTTAGGTGTAAAATTGATCCGTACTCTTCCCAATGATAGCTAGCTCCTGCTTTCCCATACAACCTGGAAAGAAAAGATAAAACAAATTAGCTATTTCACTGTATAAAAATATGTGTATCTAATCAGTGTTTTTTTGATGGTGAACTACATTTTCTTGCTGGAAAAAAGCAATATATTTTAAAATATGACATATCTATTTGTGCTAGATCCTCAGTAGTCTTAGATATGGGCCAATCCACTGAATTCATTCAGCTGGCACTGATTTTCTCTAAACTGACACTTTAATTTTAAACCAGCAGCAAAAACCTGCCTGCTGTCTAAATTTATAAATTATTGAGAGACAATCACTGAGACCCTGCAACAGATAATTGGCCTTTCCGGTCAATTCTCAATGGTCCTGAGAAGTTCATTGGTTTCAGATAAAGGTGTTTTTCTGAGCTGTGGGTTGAAAAATTCCCAGAGTTTGAACAAGTTCATGTTCTTTGTTTGCTTTCTAAACCTCACATTTCAAGGACAAACCTTGGCAAGGAGCAATGCTTGGTAAGGAAAAATATGAGATTTAGAATTGGCATGGATTTGATCTTGAAATACTGCATCTTAAAAAGCAAAGATGGAATTTCAACTTCTTATAACATTTGTGGTTGTACATCCAGGAATTTTTCTATAAGGTTAGGAGTGTACATCTTTAGAATCATCTAACTGTATTTATGTATCAGTTGTTTTTTTTTCATTTGTGCATCAATTATTAATGTTGCACTATTATAGTTCTTAAAACATTTACATTAATGTCTTTTTAAATAAAGATTATTTACCATGTAAATTGTCCAGTTTCATCTGAGGAATTTTTCAGCAAAGCTAAAGGTAAATTTTCCAGATGTTTTGTCATATAAACCAACTTAAAAACAAAATTATGAACTGAACCTTTAAAAATAAAACCAGACAGGATAAATTATTCTTTCTGTTGCCATGGAAACCTATAGTTTGCATACAGTTTATAGATACCCTGATACTTGTATATCACGATCTGAGTTACTTATCTAAATTCTGTGTTGTATATGTGGGGAAAATTAAACACTTCTAAATGGGATCCACGAAAGTGATGCACTAAGCAGAGGTACTGGTATGAAGTAGTGTAGAAGCGGAAAAGCTTACATGCAGCACTAGTAAAGGTCAAGTCTTTATCACTGGGCTGCTGGCATTCAGACAGATGAGTTGCCTCTAGGAGTCAGTCCTAATGGTTTAATCCAAGCTTGTCACTTTTTAATTTGAAGATTGTTAGAGATCACCTTCCATTAAAGATACAAGCCCCTGTAGAAAGTCTTGAAGTTTACAGGCAAGAAGAGTGATTTCCATAATTAATTTTAATATTTTTCTTAGAAGTGTCTCTGTAGTCCCTTAAATTGAATACACATGGTCTAAGATGGCTGCAATACTGTCAGAGTTATTCAAAAAATTAAAAATCTGCTTTAAAGGAGATGGAAGAAATATATATTCGTGCACCAGGTAAAGTTTGCTTAATTTAGAAAGTCTAGCCTTCTTATAAGTTATGACCCGTTACAAATATTTCAGAAGCCAAATATTGCACATTTTCAGAAGACTCTAGTCAATCCTTTCCATAGTTACTGTTTTTAACCTTTCTCTTTGGCATCAGTGGGACTATACACAGATGAAAACAGAGACATTAGTAAATGCATTGGCATTTAGCAGTAGAGTCCTAAAATGAATGAGGTTAATAGACTCATAGAATCATAGAGTTGTTTGGGTTGGAAGAGACCTTAAAGATCAACTACTTCCATGCTCCCTGCCACAGACAGGGACACCTCCCACTAGAATAATATAATGACTGCTTTGATAGAGGAAGTAAACTAATGCAAACAAGAATTAACATATAGCCCAATTATTCTATAAAAAAAGAAATTATTAAGTAAAAATACTGTTTTAGTTCATTTAATGAGAATTCTGTTGTGTATGTTACATTCTCTTAGCTGCTGATGCAGTCTCTGAAGTTTTGATGATATAAACATTTCCTGTCCTCTTCTGACTATGTAATCTGGTGTTTAGACTTGTTGTGGCAGGCAGTCTTTTCTGTAAGGATGTTCCTCTCCAAGGCCTTGGCAGAATCAGAGGCACCTCCCTGCCTCTGTGAGCTTTCTCTTCCATCTAACTCATATTGTACCAGCTACCACAGGGAAGGTTGAGTCTGAAAGCCAGGGCAGTAAGCGGAAAACCTTCAAAGTGAACCAACGTGCTAGTGATTTCATTGATTTGGTGGTGTCTTGATTTTCAACAAGTCAAAACAGCAAATGTTTACACATAACATTGTTACGGAAACTGGGATTTCCTTTTATTTTGGAACTGGCTTCATATCTTATGAAGCCAATACCATGAACATTTGTATTAAAAATCCCTGCTTTTTAAAGCAATGAGTTATTAGCTTCTTGTGTCTTGACCACATGCCAAATTAGGTTAAATACATTCTGCCAACTTAAATCCCTTTGGCAGTTTCAGCTACTCTTGTTACTCTGCTTCTCCTTGTAGGGCCAGAGTCTACCACTGAATGTGTGTGTTTCCACTCACTCATGTCCAAGGGCAGGCTATGACTGCTGGGAAAAGTTTTCTCCTGTAGTGCTACTGGCCCAGAACTGATTTCTCCCATCCAAGGGCTGGCTCCATTGCACTGAAACTGTGATCCTTGTATTCATACACGGTATTTGGAACAGGAAGAGGGAAGAGGAATACAGAGCAAGAAATAACAGAAGTTTGAGTTATGAACACTGCAGAGAACATTTGACATTAATAGAGTCCTACTGACCTCTCTAAAATTGTGAGGTTGTGATATTTATACAAACTGCTGACATTTGTAGGCTTCAAAATTTGGACAGTCATAACCCACAATTAGAGGCTTACTTAAATACCTTCTTATGAAGATAAATTCTTAATGCTCTACAGATGCTTGACAGGACCACACCAATGTTAAAGAAAAAAATCTCAGGATCTGAATTCATGTTCTTCAAAGCATCCTTAGGGTTTTTGGCGTTTCTAGTTAAGATGCTTATGTGAGTCTACAGAGAACACAAATGAGACAGTAAGTTTATTAGTCTTGCATAGCATATGTATAGCATTTTGCTCTTTTCCTTCTCCTAATTAGTGATATGTGTTTGCTCAAATGTTTTTTTAAAGGGTAGAGAACTCTTGCAGATTGGGTTATATATTCGTAATGAAGCTAAGGGGCTGTCTCTCCTCTGATGTACAACTCTAGGAATCAGTAGTCCTAAAATGACACAAAGTTTAATAGTATAAACCCAGGCCTAGAGCATAGATGGCCTTGGTGTGACATCAAAACAAATGAAAGGTGAGAATGTAACAATTTGCTATTAGGGATCTGAATGATGAAAGGGGATTAGATAGCAGGTACTGGTGAGTGGAGAAAAAGGGAATATGAGAGTGCTATAGTAACATTTGTTCATGTAGCTCTTGCTCCATTACCTGGGTGTTTCTATTGCAGACCTCTAAACATTTGACTGTACTGTTGGGGTTGCGGTCTTCGCTCCTGGTTTGGAGGTGAAAGTGTTGCTTTTCTGATGGAAAATTTTTGTTCTCTTTCTTTTCATTTCTTCTTATGTACCTTACTCCTATCTTTGATCTCAAACTCTGACTATTAACTAAAACATAAGAAATATTCATGAAAATTGTGTGTAAATTGTATGTTTCCTAAAGAGAATAGATTGAACAACAGCAAATACAAATGTAGGCTAAGCTTTGTTCTTATTAAAACCATATGGTAACTGATCAGTGACCTGACATAATTGTCCATCTTTTGTTTGCAATTGACTCTGTTAATGGATATTAAAGAAATGCCAGAATAACTATCATGGACTGAGACTTCAACATGCTTCATATTGCACAGCCACACAGCAGAGAGGTGTCCTTGTCTCAGAGAGCTTATGGAAGTGTGATATTTGCCTGGAATCTATAATTTATTCTGTACTCTGAATATTTCACATTTTCTTCAGCCTAATCAGAAGACTGTCAATGATAACAACAATAATTAAAAGATCTGCCTCTAAAAGGCTTAAATCTTTACAGCATTCAAAAATTCTTGTAGTTTCCTTCAGAAATATACATTTTATACAGATTAATGAACCTCTATTTCTTTTAAACCTTCATTATTTCCTCAGTCTCATTACAGGTTCCTGTTAAGGATATATATTCTCATAACATTTGAGGTGTAGTGAAAAACAGGAATTTATTTCCACATCTGGATCAAAATTAAAGTCCAGTTTGGGAGTTAAAACATGTTTCAGTGGTGAAACATTAATTTGGTAGCTAGGAAAATCTTTTCCATACTTTTGTGATTTAAAAATAGCAGTTTGTCTCTGATTTGGCCATCCTATAAACACCATTGCCTCTTAAATGACATCTTCTGGAATAGATAACATAGAAACATGTTTGGGTTTCCTTCACACTTACTACCTGCCAGGCTTTAGCTCCTAAGGGACAAAGCAACTCACTCTCTATTTCAGAGCAATACTCGGCCAGTTCAGGTTTGAATTTTCCCTTATACCACAGGACAGATTTTATCCATCTTCTTCTTGTCCTTACATAAAGAGAATGATCCATATGCCAACATGACAAAGATCCAGAAAGTTATAAAGGCTTTATTGTAAGGCTAAATCCTTTATAGGGATTGAAGCAGCTTGCATGAAGGAGGAGAGGATGTACATTGAAGCAGGAAGTAATTAAAATAATGAATCATTTGGTAGAATCCAGTTTTTCTATAAAGTTTATACGTCTTTTTGCAAGTAGATTCACATTTTCATGATTGTCAGTTTAGGTTTCATCCTCCATGCAGTTTTTCTTCTCCTGTTTCCTGCCAAGAAAACCAACTGCAGGGATTTGTACTGAAATAAGATGGTAATCTTTTCTCTCTTTCCTTCATAACACTGTTACTGTATGCAATGCTCCCTGCCACAGATGTTGGGTCTTATTGTATTTGTATCTCTATAATGCACATTTTGATATATCTTATATTTATTGTAGATTAGAACATGTGCATTACTATATAAAATTAGTGACTGATTTTTTTCAAGTATGTCTTACTTGACATATCTTACATAGAATATAAAGTCAAAAAAGAAGATGAAGATTTTTCCAAAATTGTCTTTCTGATTGCTCTACGTTCTCATGCAAATAGTGTAGTAGACTGACCTCTGTGTAAATCACTGAGAAGATACAGTGCTTCACTACAGGATGTTAGGAATTTAATCTCTTAAAATAACAACTCTTTTCCACCACAACCCCCCCCCCCCGATTTGTTAGGTCTTGCTTAGGACAACCAGGACAACTCTTTGCTGGATAATATTTGCTGAGGTAAATAACTTGCCTCAGTGACTACAAGAGGCAACAGGTTGTACTATGTACAGAAGCTTTTAGAGGAAAGGCAAGATTTGCAGGTGAAGGAAATAGCATTTTATTAGATCATTTGCTATAGCTGGGAAATAAATACCAAATTCAGGATATGCAGTCTTTTTTCATGTCTGATGTACATATGAATCCTCAGACTGATCTGCATCTCTTTACATATGCTACCTAGGTCAGGTCCTGCTCTTCATTTATGGCTTTTGAACTTTAAACTCAGTTTTAGGAAGTGAAAGTCAATATTTACAATGTACTGCTTGTTATCACCCCAGCTAGTAAGATGCATTACGATATTTTACCTTTAATTTCTTTTTATAAAATATCTACAGATCTGTCCTGAATAGGTTACAGTTTGTTCTTTAAAAAAAAAAAAATCAGGGTTGTAATCCTTTAGAGTGCACTGACTTTGTGTTAAACTGATTACATCCCAGGACCTGGTCAGGAATTTGATAAAGTAAAACATATCACCATCTCACTTGGTCAATTTTTACTATGATTATAGCATAATTAACCCCCAGCAGAGGAAGAAATTGTGGTAGGAAAAGGAATTTTATTCCAGTTATATACACACCGTAGTAAATGAATGTTTAACTAAGCAGGTACACCTTATGTGAGGATATAATTTGAACGCTTTTATACAGGTTCCTGACTCGTACTGTATTCAAAACCAAATGCCTTCTCACCAGTTTCCAGTTGTTCAACTGTTACTGAATGCTCCTATTATTAAAGTTTTATGCTGCTATAGTGTTACTTCATCAAGCATGAGGTCCAGCAATTGGATGCTTGAATTGCTTTTTCCTGGTGTACTATTAAAGACTGATCCATATTTTCATGCTTGAACATTCCTTATTTTTCAGTTTGGATGAAGATTTTCTGTTGAAAATCAGCAATTTCACATCCCATGGCAGTAATCCCTGGAAGTCCATTTTGTGCACATGAAAGATAGGTTCTGTAAGGATATAATTCTAGAAGTATTTTCTGGTACATTGGGCAAGACATTAAAATTTGCATGTACTGCCATCTCTCTTATCTGAAAAAAAACCCCCACATTTATTTCTTCTGAGCTTTTGAGATCCTAAAAATGTTTTCTGCACTATTAAAAAATAAATGTGCTTCCTTTGAGATGTAGCATTCTTCTTTTACATCCTAACTGTCAAGCCAAACACTCAAGATTCCCCTAGATATCACTAATGTAATTATTACAGTTTGAAGAAAATTCTTTACAATTCATATAATTAGAGGTTTTGCTCTGTTTCTGTTGAAATTCAGATAATGTCTCCTAGTTATTCAGTAGAAGGAACAAAATTTACAATTATGGTAACTATGCAGTCTGGCAAATGATCTCATGATTATTTTCTAAAGCTCTAAGAGTAGTTTAGGTGCAATATTTGAACAACAACGAAATAAGTTTGCAGATTTTAACATAAAAATATATTGTACCATAGATCATTCAACTCGATTAGCATCCTTCTCTCTCACCAATATAATTTAAAGTTCATTAACAAATAGGGAACAAAAGTGATAAGAGACCTCCACATTTTCATGCACTTGTTTTGTTAAGTTTTGGACGAGAAACAAATCTCAGAATTGGGAAAAAAATACCTGGCAAGTACTTCTGCTTCAAAAAAGCACAGGATTTTGTTTCCTCTGTTTTTGCTAATATCTTCTCTTAAAGGGAACAATATTAAAGACAGGAAATCTGACTTTCTATGGGGTTAAATAATCTTTGCTTCTCCATTTCTTTTAGATATATGCAGAAGCTTTTCTCAATCACTGTCTGTTAGCGAAACTGTTTCCCCACTCATTGATTTGCTTTGTGATCCAGCTCTAAGGCTGACCAAAACCTTTCTTTGCCTCCTGTTTCACTACCTTTAAAAGCTATCTTACAAAATCAGAGCTGATGCAGCACACATGGGAAGCAGTAATTATCTGAGAATTAATTTCACAGAATGAATAATAGAATTTCATATTTTGCTTTCAAAAATAGCCTATAAACTTTGAAAGGGAGACTTGTAATCAAGTTACATATTGTCATCAGTCATATTTGGTCATGTATAGTTTGAATGTTCAGGAGAGATTTTGAAGACTTACACTATATGAGCATTGTCCTGTTCCTTACAAGTTTCTTACAGTGCTTAACAATGTAAAGACTCTTTAGGTAAGAGTGCAGTGATCCTTATGTAGTGACTGGGATACAAATCAGTCTCCCTTGTGTTCAGAGCTGAGGATGAGAAGGAAGCCAAATGAAGTATATTAGTTGACTCATCTTCCTTGGCTGAGAAAACATGCTCTCAGTCAACTAGCAGATGAAAAAACAGATTACAAAACAGATTACACTTGGAATTATTCAGCACAATTTCAGTCTTCATTTCAGCATTCCAGATAGGAAAGAAACACTGAAGTAAAGACTCTTTATACCACTAAAGTCAGGAAAGAGTTTTAATTTAGCTAGTAGTAATCTGATAGTTGTCCTGCTTAACATATTTCAGATTTCTCATAGGGCAGGAGAAAGGGGATGTTTACAAGGAGAGACACTTGACTATTTCTTTAACTCTTCATCGATTTCCAGACTAAACCATAAAAGTGGAATGTTTTCCTTTATTTAGAAATAAATTCTCTTGGCAATAAGAGAAGTGACTGTTCTCCAACTCTCTGAGCCGACTTCATCTCTGTGGTCAATCCACATGAATCAGTGGTTCTTTATCAATACAAATGAATTTAACATATTTTTCTGTCTGCAGCTAGGACAGTGTCTTTTAAAGGCTATTACTGCCAAGTAAAATACAGCTTTAAGAAGGTTCATCATTTTCTTAAATGGGTAGTTTTTACCAGTGTCAACTTAAGTAATCAGAACTGTGCTGAAGCGTATTATGTTTTTATAACACAGGGTTGTCAGAATTAACATAAAAGCAAAATGCTCATATCATTAGAATTGTAATGGTTGTCTTTCTCATCCAGCAACAGATTATACATAATAAATAAATTGTTATGTCAATTTATAAAATTCCACAATATAAATGGATGCTTAGAGAGTAAAATTCCAAACCAGGTAATATTATGATGCCATTAAAAAAGAAAAATGTAACTGCTTAAAATATATTATCTTATCACAAAGTTAGGTGATCACAATACTCTTACAGAAGCCTGCAGATTACACCATCTATCCTCCTTCTTTGGGCAAATAAATAATTCATTGTATTTTCATAAAAAGTTGAAATACAAAATCAATGTATTTTTCTTTACCTATACATCTGCTTCATATTTAAGTTGTATGGCTGATGTGGCTTGATTTGCCAAGTACACTGTAGATCTGCTAGTAAGTGATACATAAAATAGCTGTGTTTCTTTTGGGATAGAGGAAGCAAAATAGAAGCTAATAAACAGTCGAATATCTGATACAGATTTTCACCTCTGTGAAAAAAAATCATTCTATGGATTCTCCACCTTCTTCTCATTTATAATGTTACTGCAATGGAAACATTTTGTATACTTATTATTTATTTAATTATGAAATGCTCTAAATTATTACAGTGTGTTCTAGTGGATTCCAAGATTTTTTCATCCATGTACATCTTTCTTTATTAGCTGATTCATGATATGGGTATTGTTGTGGAGTGCAATAAGTGCACAGATAAGTTGCAAAGAAAATTGAAGAATAAAAGATACAAAAAAAAAAAGAAAAATTAATAGCTCTTAAAATTGAATGCATGCATTTTTTTCCATGTGTAGAATTAGGATTAAAACCCACATAAACTGACAATCAAAGATGAATTTGTAATGACATTTTTTTTTCTCACAGATCACTTCTAACCAGCCAGTGTTCCTGAAGCTGGAATTTGCCATACCATTAGGATCCACAGGTTACTCATTTTGCAGCCACAGAATAAAAAATACAATAAACAAGACAGAAGTTAATTAAAATACTTAGTCTTGGTCATGGTAGCAAGCAAATTGCCAGCAGATTTCACATTCTCTGTTAGCTGAAGTTAAATGGAATAGTGTTGGAAGATCCCACAATGGAAAGAGGGTATTCAAGTAATATTACAAAATCCCAGATACTTCCTATATTTAGATGCCTGAAAAAAATAAAAAATGTTCAAACAAAGAAAAAAGATTCCTAAAGTTGTGATAATTCATCACTTAAGAATTTATAAGATTCAAATACTTCAATTTGTCTATTGGGCGATTTTGCTAAGGTAGAGGTCATCTGACTTTATATTGTGCAGTTAATTTTGACACGGTTGTAACAGTCCAAATTTTTGCCTTGTTCATTGAAATATTATCCCCTAGCAGGGTAACTGGCTAATTATTTCTAAATACTGTCATATTTCTCTGTATTGATGTAATATATTCCTGTTTTACAAATGCAAAATGTTGCTGCTCAGGCATCATTATTCATTTGTACCTTCAACATTACATCTTGATTTGCTTCCTGTGTAAAAGAACATCTATCTTTTCCTATGGGTCAAACCTATTATTACAGAGGTGAAATAACTTCAGACAGAAGTTCAGGACAGAACTTCAGTTTCAATCTTCTTGAAGGGAAATCTAATTTTTTATGACAGAATTAAGCTAGAACAAATTTGTTGCCTAAGATCTGCTTTCTATTATTTTGATATAAGAATGATGCATTGCATTGAAGCTAGACACAACATGACAGTGGAAGACAAATTCATTTAATCTTGTTAATTACCACTTTCTTTTGTTCTTTCTGCCTTAACATCTGCTTCGCAATAGAAAACTGTATATAGAAATGCAATAGAAAACTCTGGAGAATTTTTCTTTTACTTCACCATAATCTGAATTACAAATGATCAAATATATGATCCATAGGATGTAGTCAGAGCTTTTGAGAGGTTTCCTTGTGTCTTATTTCATTCTGTTGATATTTTCCTAGGTGTGTGTAACTACAGGAATTACTATATTGAATCTTGCTCCATCATTCCAAAACCTTATCCATATTTGTTGTCTATACCTGATGCTTCTGAGGGAGGCAACATGATTTCACAGAAGCAGCAAGTAATCTCTTCCTCCAGAGTAGAGTATAATTTTGAGTATTTACATTTGTGAAGCTCAAACATAAATACTTCTTTTAACATTTTTTTGGATAATTATCATAACCCAAAATACTCTTGCTACTCCCGTATGTTTTTGTTTTCTCAGATTACTTCAGTGTACTTAAATTCTTGAATTCAAGATATTGACTGTAACAGAAATTTTGCATTTTATTCTCATTTCTATGAAAAGAAAACTAGTTTTCATTTTCTGAGAACAGAATTTTCCTTTAATTTTTATTGCTCTTGTATTATTCCCCATATTTTTCAGCAAACTGAGATGGGATAACCAGTGTGAACATAGTGTGTTAGCTGAAGATACACCTCTGATATCAATAGAATTATCTTTTTTGTTTGTTCTCTGCTCCATTCCTTATATAACTTAATGATTTGACAAGTTAATAATTCACACCAAACAGAGGGTAACAGAATTCAAACAAAATCAATTAACACTTCAAATTTTTCCCATATTCCATCTGTTCTTGTAGTACAGGTACAAAACCTGATATTATGAAAAGACAAGATTCTAAAATGAAATTTTATTTACTTCTGTGCAGTGGGAGCCATTATTTTGTCTGAACACTTCTGTAGTGGAAAAAAGTGTGATTTGTTCAGTCATACAAGCAAATCCTGCTTAAGTCAGTAAGGTAGCCAAGATCAAGCCAATCCTTGTAGCTAACTGAAATTTTACTGATTTTCCATGATTTATGTCTTGTTTTCCAGAATCAATGTATGGGTGACTACATTGCCTAGCAGACATAGTTTTTGTCTTAAAATAGTTGAAGGAAATAAAAAACCAGCTGATTATGCTGGTCCCAGCGGAATTCAGAAGATTATCTTTCTTTAACAGATTAGTAGAAGTTGACCTGTTTTTTTAAAGTGTCTCTCCATTTTTTATGCAAAATTTAAATCCTGATATATCTGAATGATCAAGACTAGAACATTCTTTCCTTCCTCACTTTCCAAACGTCATGAATTCAGTATGTGTTGAAAAGATCAGGAGTTATTCTGTACATTTTATGTAAAGTATTAACCACAGAAACTGGACATAACAAAGCTTACAGTTTTAAGAAATGCCTTTGGAAGCCAAGCTAATGTCTTTAAACTGTCTTATAGATATTTATTACTTCTAAAATGGATGTTGCAACCCACGAACAGTAGTTTTTTTATCTGAACAATATAAATTTTACTTTCAAGTATCAATAAATATTATTTTTATTTCGTATTGTTAGTATTGTGACTGATCATTTGTGTATATCTTTATTTCAAAGATACTGATAAAATTAAATTAAAATGCTTTCTGCTGTTGGATAGATTTTAAGCCTTTGTTTTGCTTCGTATCACTGAATCAGCTATTCATTATATTTGTCTCGGGTAACAGATATGGGATAACCTAAATATTTGCAGAAATTCCTTAATTGAAAGTTAATCTGTGAGTTAGTAGAGCAGGGTTTCTTTGCTGTTGTTAAGCAGTTGTCTTATCCTGGTATTTCTCTAAGGTTTAAGGATAAATAGTGCCTGTGATGTGGCGCCATTTAAGTCAATAGACTTTCCATTGATTTTTATGGGCTAGATCTCCTTGGTTTTCTGGGTTCATGTTTTGTAGAAGTAGTTGAGAGACTTGATCAATTATGAGTCTTTTCTGTTTCTGTTATCTTCCCTTATCTTTTTCCTTCTCCTTTTTCACAATCTGATTTATGGTCTCATAATGAGACATTCTGGTGTCATTTTTTTTCCACTCCCTCTTTGAACCATCCTTTGTTCAGAGAGGTTGGTGCTAGTTATGATTATACTTAAGTTTTGTTTCTGTCCACATGACTGATGAGAATCAATGAGGGGCATCCTGGTGGATGTCTGATGATGGGAATGGGTGACAAGGTTGGGGATTCAACTCTACTCTCCCACACTTCACGGTACATCAGTCAGAGATATTCAGTCTCAGAAGCAGAATATTCACAGGGTCTCCAAAGAAAAGAACAGGGCCTGGCAAACATAGTACTTACCTAGTATGAGCATGCATTTTGTTGAGGTAGATTTATATTGTCTTTGATCAAAAATAATTTTTATTCAATGACATCATCAATTAGTGTGATGTGGCCCAATGAAGACTTTGGACTCTAGGGATTCAAAGGAGCATTTACTGGTTAATGCATCAAAAAGGGATTTTCTCTTTAACAAGGTTATTCTGACATTTTAAGGGAGGCTAACTTGACCTAACTTTGCCAACATAAAAGTTCATCATAAAAGTTCCTCCACAGAGAGACTTAATGCAAAGAAAAAAAACCAAAACCAAAACCAAAACCCAAACACCTAAGTAAGTCCTTGGCTACAACAGGTGAACAGTTTTCTAGAACTACATTATTCTCTACCTTGCACAAAGGGAGCTCGAGAAGCTATCCTAGACTTCATGACTAGAAACTTGAAAAGATTCATATTAGGTAAATACTTTGGTCTAGATGAATCCTTATGACAGCATAATCTACCTAAAAATGTACAAGATTCTCAAATAGTAATATATTTATGGGACTTTGACGGATCAGTGTTGGGGACAAGGAAAGAAGTTAGCCTCAAAATTGAGGAAGGGTTGTCAGTAAACTCCCCAAACTCTGTAGTTTTATACTGATGGGTGTTGCTGAAGATATTTGCTCTTGCATGCTCCAGTATAGCTCATAATTATTAATGTCTGCATGTTAGGATTGTTGTTGATTTCATTTATAACATTTCCAACTTGAAAACAAATAGTAAAGATATTTGACATTTTTAGTCCAGTAGTGCTTTCAGTTTTTTCATCTTAAAATAACTTTCATTTAAAAATTGTTTTTCAGAATATTGTAAATCTGAAACCCACGGCAATCTAACTTTTGATTTTTTAAAATTAAATTACTTTCTTATTACTAAAATTAATGTTTGTTGGAAAGATCCTTGTTTTTTTCATTTTAGTGATAAGCAGATTCTGGTGCTGCAAATCTCTCTGTGGAGCGGGAATTACAGTGCCCATATGCTTCTAGGTTTGTCTGAACTATGCAGAATTTGACAGTTCTTTGCCTCTGCCTTTCTGACAATTAAAAATATGTAGCTTTCAAAAGAACGGTAATTTAGAATTTAATTTCTATTTTTCTTGTATACAACCAAAGTGAATCAGAAATAAACTTTGTGAAATAAATGATGCTTCAGATTTAATTTTACATATCTCAGAGAAGCATCATACAGAAATACCCAAATATTTTCTTTTTTTAGAGTGATATTCAGTACTTCAAAGGAGAGGTGTTTCTTTTTATATATCTTCATCTTATTTTTGGCTGCCAGAAATGAGAAGAGACAAAAGCTACAATTAAACTCTCCTGCTCTACTGTCCCATGGAATGAATGAATGAATGAATAAAATAAATAAATAAACAAACAAACAAACAAACAAACAAATAAATAAATAAATAAATCTGTACAGCTGTTTTCACAGACTGCTTTGGCTCTTTGAAAAAGTTATTTACACTCGTGTTCAAAAATATATATTAAATCCTCAGAATAACTATGTTGACTGCCTACTTTAATTCTTGTCATCAAAATTACTTAAAAGCCTCTGTGGTAGCATAAACACTTCTTCAAGGAATTTACATATTCCCCAGTATGAGGAAATCTATTTAGTAACGTGGTACACAAGTCGTCAACACTTTTCAATCACATGCTAATTAAACTGAACTATATGTTTGCAGAGTAAATGTGAACAACACTCATGAAGAGCAGCAGCTTCCACTACCATTATTTTTCAGAGTGGCTGCATTTCAGTTCTAGTCTCTGATTTAACTCATGATAATTTAAAAGTGAGACTTCTAAACCGTTACTAATATTTTATGAAAAACTATGAATAATATTCTCCCTTGAAAACATTTCTGCTTATAGCTCAGCTTATTTTTCTTCATAAGCATTATTTTACATAAATCGAAGGACCTTTGTTGATAAGTGCATATATAAGCATTGCTATTTCTTTATCTCAAGTCATGATCTTCTGTTTGTGTTTGAAAAAGACCCTTAATTATCAGGTCTCTAGCAGGCTCCTCTTTCATCCTTCTCTGTCTCTCTAACTTCCTTTTCTGAAAGAGGTGTAATTCTATGCTGTGTAAGAACTGTCTATTCCAATAAAAAGCTGATTTAGTTGTTCCTGAGATCTGAATATGTTCACATCAAATTTCCTGTTACCCTACCTTAATTATATAAATTTCAAAACTTAAACATAGATTTAGTTTAAAGCAAGTTTAATTTGAGATCCTGTTGAGCTATAAGTTTTTCCTTGCCTTCTCATTTACGAATAAAGATAATCCTTTGGAGTGATTTCCTCACACATTTAATTTATATTTTCACATAGGATTTTTTTTATGGAGAATAGCCAGTTCCGTCACTTGTCTGAGTTTTGATTTATTTAGAGGCTCGCGCAGATCTACTTAGAAATGCCTATGGGCACTAGGCTTCAGGAGTAAAAAATAAAATAAAAGATTCAAAGCTTTTCATTTAAAAATTGACATTGTTTCCATAATCACAGAGTTACTACCTCCATTTTCATTTACTCTTGTCCTTTGTGGAACTCTGGTTGTATGTTGGAAAACTCTTCCATTGGACAAGTAATTCATATTGATAAATGTTTACAGTATATTAATTTACCTAGAGAGGACATTAAACAATTTTCTCCATAAATAACTTAAAACCCAAGCATTAGTAGAGTAACAGTTCTTAGTCAAAGTCCTCTATTGGGCTATATGAATCCAGGAAAATATAAGGAAAAAAAAAATCTTTTCAAACACCTCTCTCTTCTTCAAAGAGAAACCAATGCAGTTGAATTGTGTAAAGTAATGGAACGTTTTACTCAACAACAGTAATCAATAAAAAAACATGATCTTTGATACCTGACAGCCTATGTATAGTAATTAACATAGAATATGAAATGATACAGTAACTCCCACAGTGAAGACATAAGGTCTGATTCTAGAAGGTGAAAGGCATAGAAGTCATTAAACCTCCTGGAAACTGCCAGCAATTTAGAATCGTAAGCATTCAAATAGATGAGACCGAGAGAAGAAAGTCGGGATTTTAGCTCAGAGAATATATATCAGCCACTCCCTGTCAGGCAAAAGGACACAATTAGTTTTTCTGGTGGGATCTGTCCTGATCTGTTTCTACTCAGTTCTTTACCAATGACCTGAGTATACAGAAATCTGTGTTAAGTCCACGAACGGTCTGAAGGTGAGAAGGACTTTAACATACATTGAGAAGCAAGATTGGAATTCAAAATGGCAATGACAGACTGTAGACAAACAGAAAGAAATGGAATAAAGCCCAGTGGAAAGTATTCAATTTAAGAATCATTGACTGCACAGTGTAGCTTGTAATGCAGAAATATGAGCTGAATATAAGATACATGAAAGTATTCCAACTTGAAGAAAGGACAGCAGTTTTCAAAACTCTTGTAGAAGAGGAAAGAATTCCCTTTCCTCCGGCTCATGATGGTTATGACAGAGAGAAATGTGCTTAAAATGAATCAAGAAACAGACATAGTAGATGTCAGGAAAATATCCAGATGGTAAAAAGACTGGAAAGAATCTGCAAATAACTGGAAAGTCTCCAACACTGGAGTCTATGAAACTGCACTGAAGACATATTTTTGCATGTCACCATTAGTATTTCCTTGTACAGGTCTGGATGGAGTAAAAAAGCTATTTTTAAAATTTTTTCTTTTGTTTTCATGTTAGAACAGAGGTGTACAAATACATTCCTTCCCCCCTCCATAATAAGAACAGATATCAAAACAGAAATTAGAGAAACACACCCATATTAAGTTGTTTGAATTTGTGGTAATGACTATATCTTCTCTTCTTTAATCAAATCTCTCTTAATTAATTTACATTAGACTCCACTCAGACATTACGTCAAGGTTCAAATGTTGATAGTGGTCTAAAAGATTAATTTCACAAACTTTTCTTGGATGAGAAGTTTATTCATCCCCATATATGTAGCACTGAATGACGGAAAGTCTTTAAATGCAAAGTTATATAACATATAAATTCCTTCTGGATTCTTTCATGTTTATTCAAAGCTTGATTCTGACTAGATAGAATCTGAAAAACAAATTCATAGAAGCTTTACAGCCATTAGTTTGAATATTATTGTTTCTGGCACATTTAAAATTTAATTTTAAATAATGTTAGCAGATTAATGTCCTGTGCAGATACATTCACTCTGCTGAAGCTACACCAAGCATGAAGTTGGCCCAAAATTGTGTGAGCAGCCCCAAAAGAAGATTCCCTCAACTATGGGGAGAACTAGGAGGGGAAAAGAGGGAAAGAACAGATATTGACTCATTATTCTTTGAGAACTTGTTTGGCTCTTGTGACATCAAAAAATTATTCAGGTGTTCTTAAAGCAGCTTTATTTTCATTGAATATATAATTACGTAAGAATGTCTCTTTGGAGTGTCATTGCTTTTTGAGAAAAGAATAAAAATCTACAGGATGGAGGGGGCACATTTGAGAGGTAATGTTTTCTGTTAACACAGTACCTCAACATAAACGAATAATAGTATATTTTTAGAAAAAAATCCATTTAACTCCCTTTTATTTTCATGGATAGTCTTGTCATAGCAAATCTTTGGACTTCTTCTGGGATAGAATCCTACATCTGTGCTACTGACACATAAAAAACTACCTTTGTGATCTTTCTACAGTCAGATTCTCTGCTGGACCCCTGCCAGATCTCTGTGTTTGATGTTTCATCCATACCCTTGGGGAATATCTCTCATTTACATTACAGCTACTTTACATCACTGTAGCATTATAAAAGACCTTTAAGATATCACTCATTGTGACACTTCCCTATGTCTGTATGGTGAAAAACGGCCTTAGAGCACTTGAGAATTAAATCTTAAATATTGGGGAGGAACTTTTCCCACACATTCATGGTTAGGCTTGGGAAGTGTCCATCACAATGCAAAATTGAAGGAACATGTTTCTTCAGAATTATGGTCCACATTAATAATGCTATAACAACCACACTGTGCCTCCTCAGTGGAAGTAGATGGACTACTTCACTCACAATAAAAATAATCAAAGCAATGGTGTAAGAGATCACCTATTAAATGTCTAGTATCTCTGCACAGATCTCCATAGAAAGATACGAGTTTCTTTTAGAATAGGAAAGGGTATGTTTTTCAGAGGGGTTGAGAGGGATGAAAGGAAAACAAAAAAAGGAGGAGAAAAGAAAAGGAGAAAACAAGTATTTCAAGTTGAAAGATTTAAGTTTACAGTTTCCTTTGGAGGCCATCCACCATTAGTTAATGTACTGACAGGCACAACTAACTGGCTTGAGGTCTTCCTCTTGCAGAGGATACTTACTTGTAGGATAAGAGTCTCATAAAGCTTGCATTGATGAAAGTGTTGTCAAAATTGACACAATTTTTACATAAAACACTTGTGTAAGAGGTCATGATAGCAGACTGATGATTCTTACTGTTTCACTGTTCCTGACAATATTTTAAGTCACTCCTCTAATATAAATATGTTTCTCATTTCAGTACTTTAGAACCAATAATAATTCTAAGATATTGCTACCCAAACACTGTCTTCAGGCAAGATGCTAATGATGAGACTCTTGAAAGTTCACTGTGGTCCAAAATCATGTAAAAAGAGAAAAAAAGAATTAAGTCTATCAGAGACCATGACAGGTAGACAGGAAAAGTATGACTTCTCACAGACCTTATATTTGTGTGGCATGAGGAGAAATAGATCCTGTGAACAAGGGTACTGTTTCCTAACAAGAAGAAAGGGTCTCCAGCTATTCTCACATATATGAGAATTAAAGCCAATGACCTGCCGATGACTGTGTTCCTCAGGCCCATAAATACAAGACCCTTGTTAACAGACAAACATTACAAGAAAATGATGGCTAAAACCACAGCTCAGTGAGGTACTGGAGTATGCTACTTGCTTAATCCCTTTGGTCCTTATAGAATGAGAGAAAGTTAAGAAAGAATAGTTATGACAGTATGCAATCTAGAATTTGGTTCTGATGTTTTCAACTTTGTAAAATAAGTTACAAAATAAAAACAATAACTATAGCCTTTGTGAGCAGTAAAAGTGAATAACTAAAAGCTTTATCGGTCTGTGACCTACAGAAATGTTCTACAGCATCAAATAAGGTGCAAGCCCTGACCAATGTTTTGCTTTCCTGTGGTGAATTGACAGTGACTATATCTTTCCTATGCAGAGTCCTTGTTATCTAATAAGGTTCATGGTCAGGCTCCATTAATCCGTCTCTCTTGTCTACTGAATGCTATTTACATAAAAAATGTAAAATATATTTGAGATTGTAGATTTTTTTTGATACATCAAGTTGAAATATACTAGTATCTTATCTGTCAGCAGATCATCAGGATACTGATTTCAGACACATATGCATAGTTTAATATTCTAACGGAAATAGGCACAAAACCCCATGTCAAACTAGAGTAAAAACCTGAGATAACTTAGCAATAATTTAGATGAGCACTTGGTGAAGATTGATACATACATATTCATCTGTCTATGTATCTATCTACCTATCTCAAGTGTTTTTGTTCGTAACACCTGCAGGAAAGTGTGTTAATTATATAACAAAAGTTCTCACATTGATCTCACACAGAGAAATTTCTGGTATACACATTTTCTGTTATGGATGTCTGATAGGAATTGCTGGTACTGAACTCCTTGCCAAAATCCAAGCCACACACAATGCATGTCTTTTAAAAGTTTTAGTGTCTGGTATACTGTCTGTTGCATATTCCAAACTAAATACACTGTGAGCATTTTCTGGATATAGCTGAAATCAATGT
Organism: Piaya cayana; assembly: GCA_013389865.1. Taxonomy (NCBI): domain Eukaryota; kingdom Metazoa; phylum Chordata; class Aves; order Cuculiformes; family Coccyzidae; genus Piaya; species Piaya cayana. Next base: position 82,910 of record WAAB01023928.1, on the reverse strand, counting down.
TGTTCTCCATCCTAAATATATGGATGGTTAGATGCATTCATATTTTCTTAATAATTTAACTTGACTGAAGACATGATAAATGTAAGTACTGATTAATGCATATGGACTAAGGCAACTGCTAGCTGATAGAGTTGTTCTCACAATAGCTTGCAAAATGTGATAAAAATGCAAAATCACTTTGCCAGCTGTCAATCAGGTTAGTTCAACCTCCATGATGAACTGAAGTTACAAATCTTTCAGGGTCTGTAAAGAGATTAGAGTCAAAACAAATGTACTTAAAGTTGTTAAGCTAATGTCCATCTTTCTGCAAGGTCAATATACATCTAACTAACACCTTGATACAATGTCAGGAAAAACCTCTGCTGGTATACTGAGGCGACATATTAATGAAATGCATACAGCAAATTCTGTTTTGTTTCAACAGCAAGGATCCTGTGTTCCGTGTTTTTATCTGGAAAGTGATTATGACTGTTGTATGCAGCATTTGATGGCCAAGCTGACGAAGATTTATGTCACACTTCCTTTACAGTGAATGTAATAATAGTGCCCTATTACCTTGCCTAATGTGAAAACAGAGGGAGATTTTTGCCAAATAAGTCCTTGTAGTTACCAGTTTCATTGTACATGAATTCTGTGTAAGCTTTCAGACTTCAAATGGGGTCCCCAGAAATAAAAACTTTTGAAAAAGCTCAGGTTTTCCTTATATATGCAAATTGGATTGGATGGAAGAATCCAGCAAATTAAGGATTAAGACTAATATATATAATAGAATCATAGAATCATTAAGGTTGGAAAAGACCTTCAAGATCATCAAGGTCAACCATCAACAGAACACCAACATCCCTACTAAACCATGTCCCGAAGTGTTACATCTACATGTTTTTTAAACACAATTTTTGAACAGTTTTGGAGGCTCACACAAGTTCTACTGACTTCTGCACTGAGGAAAACAAGAGATCAACAATGTTTGTCCTGTGCTACACTTCTCTTTTTCATCTGTCCCTATAAGTCAAATGCACAAATATTACAAGGATTTTCCAGTATGTCTAACTCAGTTAGAAATGGGACATCTAGCCAGAGAAGTTGCTTCTGAAGACTTCTTAGACTTATTTACAGGTTCCAAAGAAGAGTTATCAAAAAAATCTAAAAGCTATATTCATAAAGACAACCTTAAGCAATTTCTTGTGCAAATTTCCACATTTAGTTACAAGAGTAGCTATATACACACACATACCAGTTTAAATAATGTGATTTTCCACAAGTACCAAATAACTAACCTCTGTGAATGCCTTTGATATTTGAGTCCACAATTCAAGCAGGCACAAAATGTGTGCATAGCTTGGCGCAACAGGCTCCAGAGAAGTTCACTGATTCCTTTTACACTCAATCACCTCTCGAACTTATCAAACAAACAAACATAGTTTATTTGACTGAGGCTAAAATAAGCTTACAACAAACTGCAGATTTTTTACATGGTGCTTTTTTTACACCCTTTCTCATCACCTGGATTAAAAGACTTCTTTAGTTGGTGTGATCTATAAGGCAGATGCCAGAGCCTGCACTTCATTCCTGCAGAAGTTAAACCCCAGGAAAACCTACTAAGCATTTGATTTCAAGGACATTATTGTTAATGCTAAGGACTGAGTAAAGCAAGGAATATGCTGAGCGCAATTAAAACACAAATTACCTCAACAGATAATACAAGTAAAGCTGTTTGTGTGATGGAATTGGGCACTACTGAAATCATAATGACAGTGATGTGGAAAAAAATATCTTTTTAAGTATGTTTTATCTCTAAGTAAATAGTTTGCTCTTCTCATTTCTTGGGTTTCCGCTGACATCTATGTTGCAATCTAAAGCCAAGTAGGTCAGCTCAATAGCAAAGATTGCTTCTTGATTGGAAATGGGCATATTTCAGAAACTAGCATTAATAACATTGCGAAAAGGCTTTCCCATTAGAGTTCAGGGACTACAGGAAATTCCTTAATTGGAGACTAAAAGGTAAATACAGGAACAAGTTTTCTCCATTCCACAGTATGGCATTAAACAGTTTTCTATGTTGTCAGTGCTGAATTCCACTTACAGTTTCATGCATGTGCATTGTCTGTAAGTTATTAATGCAAAACATGAAATTAATTACACCACAGTGCATCAAAGAAATGTCTATGTCTCCCCTTCCTCTTTTTGTTTTACAGATTTATTAAGTCTGAGACCATCTAGTACTCAGTATCAGATAACCCAATGGTTGTCTCGACTTTGTTTTAAAACTGTTTTTCTTTCTCCTTTTCCCCTGTTGCACATCTGCTTGAATACTCCTAAAGTCTGTCCTTTCAGTCAGGGAATGCCTTCAGCATATACTCCCTAGGTTTCCCCTCCCAATTTCCTAGTGTTTTATTTCAGAGGGCTGTTGTGTTTACCTAGGACAGACAAACAGTGATCAGGACTTTCCATCTAAAATTCTTTCCACTTGTTCTTCTCCTTTCCTGTTTTAACCCATCTGAAATCTCTGCACTATGTTCACTGTATTTATTCTGTCACTTTTCACCTTTCTTCAGATACAACACATTCCTCTAAATAATTCTCTCAAGGTTACTTGTCAGCAACCATAAACCTTTCAAGGATCAGTGCTTCTACTTAAACTAATGGCAATGATAAAACTATTAATAGAGTGAAATACAGAAATAAACTGGAGTCTGAAAAAAAATACCTTTTCTGGTACAAAGAGAATATGAGAGGCATGACAATGTGCTAGACAGTAAAGCAGGTAGATCTCTTTTCAGTGTTGCTATTCAGAGAGCAAATACATGACTTTTCAGCAAATCCTTGCTAAAACAAAGAATTCTTCCTGCCTATTCATTGCTTCTTCATATTGCAACATACATTTACCAGGGTGTTTTTGTTAAATACTATAGACAACTGTGTGGTTTTTTTAGTGTATCAGTGGTGAAATTTCCAGTACTATACAAGGTTGTGCCTTCATACACCTAAATGAGCATAAGAAATAGAGTTTGCCTAATTACAATGCTCTCCATCAGTTTTCCTGCTATTTCTTCTATTAAGGTAAGGATGAATAAATGAAAATGAGCCTGGTACTGATCTCAACAGCATCTGTATAAAGCTGGAGGAGAGTTCTTTTTGTTTCTGAAATTCCTAGATCCATGCAACATGAACACACTCTGAAGTTCAATCTTTAGGGAATGTTTGACATAAAATATTAGTATAGATTATGCATCATTTATTTTCCTTTGTTTACAATGTGTGAATTTTAGGAATACTGTTATGTAGATATAACATTTTTAAAGACAGAGGTGTATTTAATAGCAGGAGTTTCCCCACTTTGTTTTTCACGCTTCTGGATTCAGTATGTGAACTTGACTGCCTTGAGATTATAGTTAGACCCCTGTGTTGGAATGTCCTTCACACAAAAATCTGTCTTTTACAGAAGCCCACAGAACTTTCTTCCAACTTATTTGATTTTAAATTAATGCTAAAAATCTAAAGAGAGCCCCCTTTTGGTTTAAACCCCTCTCAGGACTATATTGTCTTCCTGTCATAGGAGTGATTCTGAGAGGGACTAATTAGAAGTCCAATGAATGTGTGAGGGTTAAACTCACAGGCTCTGCTCATTAACAGTCGCTCACCTAAGAATATTTTGAGACTTCTGTTTTGTGATGGGAAAGAAAGGAATAGTACTAGACAACATTTAAAATCTCATGTTTTACTACACAAACACACATTTCTGTTGTATTACTAGGCCTGCAGTGATGACAATATCTAATTTAACAGGAAGATTCCTCTCCTTCCTCTGTGTTTCTTCTTGGAAAACAACAAAAGAAAACAAAAATATTCACTAATGAACACTCCTTCCCCCAAGAAATAAGGAAAATCAGAACCATTTTGTTAATTGTCTTTTTTCTGCTGTTTCCATGGTAATACTGGCTACTAGACTTCACTGCAGAGTGACAGTCCAACAATTCACACACTACACCCTTTCAAGCACAATGAATGGCTGTGAAAGAGGCAGAACAGGCACTATTCAGGAAACATGTGATATCTACTCAATGCACTACCTTTCATCCACATTTTCCAAATTGCAGTTAATTTAATTCTAAACAAATGGCTAAGGGGTACAAATGAGGATTAAAAGGAAAAGAACATCTTGAGCTCTAATGGGGACGGTTTGTGTGAAGAACAATATAGGACTTTCTTCTGATGCCAAGGCTGCCGAAATGAAAGATGCACTTTCACTCTTCTTCTGAGGCCTTAATTTATACTCTATATTAATAGTGAAATAAACATGGCAAATTTTTTTTGACAAATTATGTATTATTTTTACATGGAAATGTAATTTTGTTTTTCTACAAACTAAGGAGAAATCACATGTACTCTTCAAATAAGGCAGCTTTCTTGACCGAGCCTCTCATTTGATCTGTCTCTGAAGTTATTGTTTTAAGCCTCATAGAAAAAGCCATAACAAATACTTTCAGGTCACCTTAAGAAATAACAACGGACCTTTTGAGACTGTCAGTGCCCGGAAGGAAATTATTATTCACATTAGATTTAATGACACTGAGACCTTGTTTTTATGTGATTCTTTTTATTTTGACATGTAAAGAGTATTATCTTTGCTTAAAATTAATCAGTGAACATCTTGAGTTTTGCCACATTCAGTTAAGTATAGGTAAGATGCTTAAAATGTTGCCATATTTGGTAATTTATAACATGATATTATAAGGATAAATAATGTGTCAAATCTGCTAATAATTTCTCTTTCTGTGTCATATGTGGTTTCTGCTGAGAATGCAGATATCGTGAAGAGAAATATTGAAAAGTAGCAAAAATAGCTTTAATTTTTTTTCACTGATGATTTCACTTTGATTTTAAAACTTGAAAATTATTAAAACCAACATTGTAAAATACTCCCTACTCAAGAGAAACAGTCTTCAACGTAATATTATTACCCAAGTGATGTAAGCAAAACGGGTTTTCAGCTGTAGTTACTATCAATTTTTTAAAAAACTTATTTATTTTCCAGTTAAGAATACTTCAGCTTTGAAGAATTTCTTACACACAGTTACCAGGCATGTTATTTTTAACCTGTGAGAAACAGCATTTAATATTGTATTGGCAAAAACCAAAAGAACAAAAAAATCTCGTGAACACTTTTCAAGCTCTGCAGTTAATCATGTTCTGACTTGAATTTTTTTCTATTATTCAGTTCAAGTGATTGTATTACTGACTTAGTTACCTGTTATATGCAAATAAATTTTTCAGATGGGATCAACCATTCCTTGCCAAGACCTCGGACAGTGTATTGCTGTTTTAGGATGTACGTGAAAACATGATAATGTCATGATAGTGTGACATCAATTAGTGTTATTTTAAGAGTACAAATTAAAAAATGAAGTCTTTTAATGAATAATTTTGAATATATATTAGTATTTTTAAAACCTATCTACCAAACACACATACAATTTGAAAAAGGATCAGCATAATAGCAGCATAGCATTTTGAAAATCCCATTGAAATCGATTTTCGGTAATTTGTTTGTGATAAGCATTCAAGCTACTGATTACATTTTTTCTTTTCCTTTTTAAAATATATATATGAAACAACAGAATATCACTATAAAATGAACTTAATTATGGGCAATAACATTACGTGAATTTGGGTATCGAAATAGAATTTTGAGATATCTAAATGTATTTAATAATTGGTAAATCCTGTAGTTCTGCACTGGCACTAGTTAGGTAGATTGATTAATCACCCTTCAAAATAAATCAGTCAGTGGTGTGTTGAAGTTCTTTGGTTAGGACTGCATTGCTAATTTTAACATGGGATGAAAGGTTTTCAAATGTATTGCTTTGCTTTGCAACTCCCCAACACTTAGTCTTTTAAGGGTTGATTGCATACTTAGACACCTCCAATGTTTTCAGAAGCTTTAATAAGCTCCATTAGAAAACTTTCACAAACTGATATTGCCTCTCTGTTTTACAGTCTGCTCTAGTTTTGGTTTGTTATTAGGCAGTGTTCAAAGTACACGAGAGCAGGTGAAGACAGATTTGCACTACTTCATATGTAGTGAAATCTGAAAGCAGGTAAGTATTATCAGACTTATAATCAAAGTATGTATTCCTGTATGATACGTGTTGCAAAACTGGTTTTCTGATGTTAAAGTTTCAACATATATGACGAAGTCTTTTCTGTCCTCCTTTTTGAATTGTGTTGGAAATACCTGAGCAGGTAGAAATGGAAAAAATAACATGATTCTGATTTTTAACAGACAATTTTGCAGCTAGTGTTTCTCCAGAACACTTTGATTTTCATAGTGAAAAAAAAGAGAAGGAAAAGCTCTAGCAAACTTAAGAAATCAGCTAGGTAGCAAACCTACTAAACCCAGCACAGACAACTAAAGCAATTGTCTGGAATTCTATCTACAAAACTTTTATGCTTTTGCTATGTTGACAATAAAGTTGCTGAAACACATTTTCATGCCAATAAAACAGTGAACAGACAAAGATTTTCATGCCTTAGTGCTGTATTCCAAATTTAGCTCCAAATTCTTTAGCAGATCAGGCCTCAGTAAGTTTTACTAGACAATTCTGTTGCCTGACCTCCGGCCTTGGTTTCTGTTTCTCATTTTCACTGTGCCTTGTTTACTCATGATGGAATGACAGAGGCCTCCCTCTACAGGTCACAGCTCTATCAGTGCGCTGATCAGCCTGCCAGGAATATCATTACTCCAACCAGCATATTCATTGGCAAGTCAACATACCATTCATATGAGAGCTATTGGGCCAACTGCACAGTTGATGTAAATCGGTGTTGAGCAACATTGTTTTACAGCAGCTGAGAAGCTCACAAGTATCATCCACTAGCCAAAACAACTCCAGTCATCCAGTGATTCCAGTACCTCTTTCCAAATGTATATTCCCACACAGAATAGAAGTCTGCTGTCAGATCATCCGGATGTGCAATTATTTGCTGAATGTTCCCGTTCCTGTTCCTGGAGTATCTTCTTTCTGTTACAAAGCACGTAGTCTGACTTTTATATTAAAATAGTTCTGATTTATTTCTAAATACAGAAGCATTTTGTAGAGCAAAGATGACTCATGTGACCAAGGAATCATTTACTTCTGTCTTATTTTTAATAGAAAAGCAACAAGAAAGCAGTATTTGTATAAAATTGTGCTTATTCCTTCCCTCCTCTCCTTTCATTTGGGCATATATGAGTAGATTTGGGGATCTTTTTAACTGCCAAGTCCTCTGTCATTCTCAGAGGAGATTTTCATGACTGACCTAAGTCTCATCCTGGTTCTAATATAAAACAGCTGAAAACCTTCTCGTCTGAAGAAAAAAAATAGAAACAAGGCAGAAGATATTGTCACTAGACACATATTTGCTGCTTGTAAAGTAGATATATAACTCCCTGGGCCCAATTTAAAACCAAGGCCAAGATCTGACCTCAGTACTTTCCTCTCTGAGCAGATGCTTAGCTATGAATTCACTTGTCACTTAAGAAAGGAGCTCTTGATTTTTTTTCATTTTTATCTTTCCTCTGCCCTAAAAACAAATGTTCCTTTAAAACAATTGCATCCACATTTTCTATGTAAAACTTTTCCTCTAACATCACTGGGAGCTTATGTCTTCATAGGGTGGGTTGTATTTAAAGACCAAAATCATCACTTTCCAATAATTCCAATTATTTTTATAGAATATTGCAATTGATTACTGCACCATTTCTATGGGCAGTTTCTCAAATGCAATGTTTCGATTTTAGGTTAAGTATTCCTGTGTTCTCAGATCAAGACCATAAGCCTGCTGTAAAATGTTGGAAAGAGGTGGAGAGAGTGAGCTGCAGAGGACCCTTTGCATGTAGCCTGTGCTGTGCATAACCACTAAGAAACATGCACAAGAAGAACTTCAGGGACCATGATGGGGTGGTGTTTCTGCCTCTATGCAGACAGATACATGAACTCGGCTTTATGAAGGTGCAACCGGTTTCATGCATAGTGTTCAAATTAGAGGAGGTTATCTATTCAGAATCCTTCACATGACTTTTCAGGCTCTGAGTCACCACAAGCAATAGCATACCACTGGTAGACCTTATTCATCAACTTTTTACCCACTACAGCTGTGTAAAGCTTTCACAGTGAAACAAGAAACCACTCATGACTCTTCTGGTTTCAGGTTTCCTTATAAATTCAAAACTTAAGTAAGGTCATTGTGATATGCTAAGTTTTTTGAATCTGTTGAGAAAAAATAGGCTGAGTTTCAAGGATCTGAAGTGTGGGAAATGTATGGAGTTTTTAAAATGATACCAAACAGTGTATGAAAACCAGATCTGACTAATTCTGACTTTTCAAGCTTGATTAGCCTGGAGTCTAATGCTTCCTAAAGTACACAGGCACTAAATTAAAAAGCATACTGTCAGGAATGGATGTAAAGTGAATATATTATCTCCAATGCGATAGTTTCAGTAAAGAAAGGGAACCTTAACAGGAAACTAAAATGTAAAATCTTTTATAAAGTTTAATAAATAATATATGACAAAAATCCATCCAAAGTAGATAGAGTGAGCAGACCTGATAGTGTAATGTAAGTATAGAATGGAATTGAAAGGGTACCATCTTGGAGATAAATAAGTCTGAGTTGAAACTGAAATATTAAATACATTGAATTTAATAAGCATGGACAGGTCTGGAGTTAGCACCAGATAAAAGACTGAGTCAAAGGAGTTGGTTAATAATAATGAACATTTCATTTTTATACTACAGACTGTCGCAGAAAACTCTTTATGAGAGCATAAGCATTTTTCATAGCATCAGAGAATTAACTAATTATTTCTTGCAAGATACAAAGAAGCTACTTCCACTCTGAATACACTGTTGAAAACTTTTAAGTTTAAGATATAAGGCTGGTGCTTATGAGACCTAGGGTCTAACTGTCCAGGTAAAGTCATGTGATGACTGTTACAATCATATTAGATACCTTGGTGTTGGGGACTCTTTTTCTAAAGATCAGGCGATCTTATTGAGGTCAATATTTCAATTCTCAACCAATGTGGGGTGTACCCTAGTCTTCAGAAAAAGGACAACTTCTTATAATGGATTTTCAGAGGATGTTACTATGGATTCTATTCTATGATTCTATGACAAGAGGATATAATCTGCCTAATTTTGAAATAATTCCAGTATTAGAGCTTGACTTGACTTGCAAACAGACTTTTAGAAAATACCTAGACAGTCATAATAGTTGTATAAAAGACCAGGAGGATGTATCTTCCTTTTCTGGTATTTGTAGAATAGCTTTGTATGCATTCCCATAAAACTAGGATTAAATGTCTGAATGTCTTGGGATCACATATCAGTTTCATTGGAGCTGCTTGAAGATGCATGATGTTCATTAAAATCTTAACACTTCAATCATTTAATACTTTATCACTGTCAAAACAAAATGAGTAGTGACATTGCAAGTTTTTTTGTTCATATCATATGTTTAAATTTTGGGATTCTCTGACAATAAGCCAGATGTTTAGATGAAGAGCAGGCTAGCAAGTTCAAGCTGAAAGACTCTCTGCACAAAGTAGAACTGATTTGATGTTTGGACATAAGTCCTAGAAAACCATGTCTGCTTTGGACAAATGCTTATCTGCAACTGACTAGCTTTTTGAACTATTTCTACAAAATGCTAAGAGACTTAGGGTAAACAACTCTCGTGAGGACATGATTTAGTACCATTGAGACTTTTTAGGAATAGGAGTTCTTGCAAATATTTAGGAATTAAAAAGAAAAAGTCTCCTGTACTTTGGATTTTTGTGCTGGCCAGATGTTGTCCTAGTGCATGACAAATTTGATTTCTTTTCCATGAAGACATTCTCTCATAACAAACTTTCACTTTTCTCCCTGTGTTACTGTGGGAATGTAAAAGTTAGGGGGAGATTCAGAGCAATAGTAAAGGCACACATCCTTGTGACATGCCGTCAGGTTTGCATTCTGCTTCACTGTCACCGACAGCAGAATACATTAACTTGCTGCAACATCAAATCCTGCCAAATAAACAGAGTTTTCATTAACGTTTATTGGATAAATTTGCAGATACAAAGCCTGACAATGCTCTGTTATTGCCAATGAAGACTCGAAAAAAAACCCAAAAAGAATATTTGGATTATGACTGAGAATGGTAGTTATTCTACTCAGATTCTACAGTATACTCAACCTTTATATCAGAAAATACAGATAATTTCTGTGCTTTCCTTGCTCCGGGTAGCAAGGAGCGCGGACAGCTCAAGAGCGACACCTCGTGGGAGCGCTGGGAGCAGCCCCGCCAGGCCCTCTCTGGAAGGACATTGCAGCAAGCAGATGTGGAACAGTCCTTTGTCTTTAATTTAGGATTAAGGAAATAATTTCTTAATTTCAATAATTTCTTTTCACTATTTGTTTTCATCTAGGTATTCATTTCTCTCCTCTTTTCCTACCCAACCATTAGCAGCAGCTTGCAACACTTGACCCTCTCACGATTTGGGTTTTGCTCTCTCCCTCCATCCACCCTTCAAACTAGCAGAATAAAGTGTGAACAGAGGATTCAGCTTGCAACGTAAAGCCCTGCACAGATGGAAAGCAGAGGTAGATCTGCATCCACTGGTTCTGCACATCTTTGACCCAAAATAAGCCCCCAGATCTCTTACACTGGTCACAGTAGTCGCAACGGTGTAAGAATCTGGGGGAACCTGTGCTTCCCACTCTGTCCTCCAGACCTCTGATTTTCTCCTTGTGCTATGAGGAGCCAACCATATTGACTTTATAGGCCTCGTGGTCTCCCTTTGGGAGATGTGTTAAAGGAATTAGAGAACTTGAACTGAGCTCTGCATGATTTAAAGGAATTTTTGTAGTACCTAGAAGTACTCGAAATCTCTGTTACAATGTATAGATAAATCACTAAATAATAGTGTTGTAAATGCACCTTGGCTTATTTTTCTGAAGTCTGTGACTACTGGCATACAAAAAAAGCAATAGCACAAATGGTCAAGGGTATCCTTTAGTTTCTATCTTTGTAGCAGTGCCTGTCTCATATGCTGCACATGCATCACTGCAATTAGAAGTGTCTCTCAGAAGAACACTGTGTTGTCTTCATCATGTTTTACAAGACAGACAATAAAACAGAAACTACTCAATTCCTCAACAGGAACAAGTTGTGTAAGTTTACTACTGCTGTAAAAATAAGTGTAAATCAGCAGGCTGGTTTCATTTTACTGTTTCGTACTGAAAATTATCTTGAAAGCCTCTGTCCATGGGAAACTTGCCAAATACTATACTGACTCTCCCACTATCATTTGCATACATTAAAAAATATAGGCCAAACTCCTTCACTATGTAATAGAAACTGTGCCCACATACATCTCAAAGCAGGCTCAAGAGCAAGGATTTGGTACATTCTTATCTTCTTTAACGGTTCCCCTAGAAGTTAATGTTCCTCTTGAACTGAAAAAAAGTTTTCCTTACATAAACATCTACTGTTTGAAAAGTTAAATGTTTAAATATTGAAACCCAAATGACAACTTTAGTCTTCCATTGAATATTTTACAACTATAGAAGAATAGTTAAGTTGTTGTGTTTTTTCATTTCTTGGAAAAAAAGGTCAAAGACTTCCCTGTCTGAACATTTTCTTACTCTACATACAAAAAACCTTGTGGCTGTATTTCAGTGTTAAATGATAAGTTGTGTATAAAATCAGCTCTAATTTATTCTAAGCCCTCTGAGTTATATGCAAGGAAAAGACAGAAGTTTTCTGTTGCTTTAAACAATGAGGTGCTTAGCTGATTTATTAAGCGAATCTGCATGTATTGCTGCTATTGCTTCTGGTTTCATGATGAGTTTATAGTGCTTCTCTTAAGCAATCATTTCTTGGAACTGATAATATTCACTTTTTTAAACAAAGATATGTTTTAGAAACTGTGCAAGTGTAAATTGTTTGTGAATATAAAGTAAATTTATTTCTGAGGCTGAAAAACCCATCCAAAAAGAGTAATGAAATATAATTCATATTTATTTTAACCAATGTATAGTAAATCCCATCTTATGGTTTTATTTGGTCTTATACTGAGTATTCAGTCATTTCATTATTGTAATCTTTATCTAAAAAATTAAATAAAAAGTATAAAGTACTCGTTCATAACTTTCTAAATTAATTTTAGATAATTTTGATTAAAATAGCCTAAGTACATATTTTTTTTCAGTTTTTCAAGACTAAACCATTCCACCCTGAACACTAATCCTTATTGAAACATGCACTCTCCTCCATCATTCCTTCAGAAAAAAGAAACGGCTCAAAAAGAGACAAAACCCAACACAAGTCACTGAATTCTAGTGGTGAAATAACAAGGGAAAAATATAATTCAGACTAATCAATTTTCTATTATGTGGCAGTCTTATAAAAGGTAGAATTGCTTTCTTACCTTAACAAACTCATCATTGTAAACCAATAAATATATATCAAATTTTCACTGACAAAGTATCTGTTCAAGAGAAGAAAAATAGGGCAATTCATTGGAAATACATAGTAAACCATTAGTATGGTAGGGTTTTTTAACTGAAGGCAAAGATGATCATTGAACCTTGACTAACATATTTGTAAGAGTGCTTTTGGTCAGACCAGAAATCTTCTGTTAGATTTTCTATCTCTCAGAAAGACAGAGAAAGACTACAGCTATCCCTTGGTTTTAGAGAACACTGTTGTCTAGCTCATCAGTTGTTTTTTATCATTGTCTTCTCTGTGTTAGAAATGTCAAGTCTGCCCATTGTCAGAGAAAAAGATAACTATTATTATTCGTTCAGTATAAATATTTTAGATTTCCCCCCCCTCCCCCCCAGCCACTAACAAAGAAATCTGTCCAACTCAGAATGATTTCCAGAAGCCAAGGCAAAACCAAGTAGTAAACTTTGGTCAATTAGAAGTGCTGCAATGACATTTTTCTGTGGTCACCCAAAGACTAACCTGCAAATAGTTTTATGCTAACAGATCAACCCAAGCATACAAATGCAATAACTTCTCAAATATTTTGGTAAAATCTCTGCGTGTCACAGAATGTGACACTATAGGAACCTTCAGGTGCTACCTCATTGAAAGACCTATTATGTACCTAGCAGAAATTTTATAATGTTTCATACAGTCGCATGCTCTGAGAGACAGAGGATGCCCAGTTAATCCTTCAAGTGAGAATTATTTACATCTGTTTTCAAACTGTGGCTATCCAGTCAAAAATGAAACTAAGGAAACTTCTACTTAATCAGGTACAAGAGCAAAAATTTGAAGCTACAGTTCTGGTTGGATGTATTAGAGTTCTAGGAGACAATTTTGTGCTGGCAATGATTTGATAGGCCCTAAAATTTGGAAATGAATAATCAACATATGGGATATTCATCTGTCAAGACATGAGGCCAGAATTATTTTCCACTGAATGAATAGTGCTTAAAGGAAACTTTTTCAAAACAAAGCTTTCTTGGATCTTGGTTCCTAAACCTAGGGAAGCAGAACCATGACACAATGACTGCTGTAAGGGCAAGAACTCAAAATTATTAAGTATCTGTACAGCCATAGATATTAATGTAAAGCAAATTAGGATTAATAATTTCCATAGCTGGTCTCCTAGTTCTGTGAGCCACAAATTTTTAAGAGGTTTATGTTCTCATGCTTGGGTTAAGATAATCTTTCTTGTGTTGTTCAGTTAGCAACTGAGCTATCACACTCTGAATAAAAGTTTAAATTAAAAAAAATATATTCGTCCCTGTCCTGGATAATGAAAACTCGTTTCAAATTAAAATTACTATCAGGTAAAAGTTCTGAAAACATATACTAGTAAACATTCTTCATTTTATTTCTTACTGTTCCAGACCTAAAGATATTTCAGTCTTACCGCTGGTTTTATGTGTAGGCCTAAATTTCACTCTAATGGTGATTTACCATCTAGTCACCCATTGCCAGGAAACTTAGTGTTGTAGTCTCACTGGCTGACTAAAGTGGCCTCTACTGAACTGTAAGCATGACTAATTATTAGGAAAATAGACTGTGGAAACAGAATTTAAGAGATTTATACTGTTTGGAACACACATTTCCTATAACAACAACAGTCCTGGTTTTGCATTCATGGCCATATGAGGGAGAGAACCATTAAAGAAGAAAAAAAAAGAAGAAAAGAAGAAAGGAGAGTGTTAGTGGAAGAACTGGATGCCTAATGAAAAAAATCATTAGACTAGCAATCCTGAAACTTAAGTAACTACTTCGTCATATGAGTGTGTGCTAACTGAGCTACTCTCAGCCAGAGGACACAAAAATGTTTTCCAAAGCAATGTGCAATTTAACTAATAAGACCTGTACTACAGATAGGCAAAATTTAAAAGGTTCAGAGTTCAGACTCAGTTCCAGTAAGCACACATACTCATTTGTGTGATTATCTCCTTTTGTGTCTGCAAAATTCGACTGGAACCTGACAAAAGTGAGTTTTCTTCTCCTGGGATAATTCAGCACTTATAGTCATGACTGAAAAGTAAACTCTTTTCTCTTGGGGTAATTAAGCACTTTTAGTTGTGATAGAAAATGCAGAGGCACAGTTAAAAAAAAAACAAACAGAAAAAGATATGTGTCCACAGGAAGAAAAATCCTTTGCTTCTGAAAAAGATTACTGCTATATTTTCTAGAATTCATCCCTTCCTTGTCTAATGGCATAAATATAGAGGAAAATTAAAAGAAGAGGGCTGCAAGTTGCGCTTTCCAAAATGGCATTTAAAATACATGTATATAGTCATATGCAATATAGAAAACAAAAAATACATTTTGATTTTGGGATGAAGAGAGGAGAAAATAATTAGTTTTGGTGTCATTTCCAAGTACCCTTTCAGTGTTTGTGTATCTGATATCTGAAGTTATATCAGTTATCAAGACCAGGAGACTGCCTGGTACTTTCATTCTTTCTTAAAGAAAGAAAACCTAGTCTTCCATAATTTCTCAACTAAACCTACAATAATAGATTATACAGTTATCTGAATGTTGCAAGGTTTAGACTATCACACAGATTTCACTTTAGCTATAGCCAAACTTTCTTTTTCTATTATGGTCTAATACAGAGAGAGAAAGAGAGAGAAAATGCTGTACAGATGCAGATATTCACAAACCAGATGTGAGCATAATATGGTGCAAAAGCAGCACTGGGTAATGCTGAACCACTTTGATTAATACTCAGGCAACACTGTACTGAAAGTCCTGTATGCAGTGACTCCTGTTGAGAAAAACCAAAAAAGTAGATGAGGAAACTGCTTAAGTTGTTTAGAAAATAATTTATTTGTTTCAGAAAAAGCGAGGGAAAATAGTGTTTAATACCAGTTTCAGTGAAATTGGTAAGATCCTTATTCATCTAATTGCAGGCAGTTGTCTAAGTCAAGAAGTTCATGAATGGAAACTTTCGAAATATTTGTGTCCATAGTGAAAAAGCAGCGAACTGGATCTCTCCCTGTGCAGGCACTTAGCTTTATTCTTTCAACAAGGAAAAAGTTGAATGCAAGTATTACCAAAATGCAGGTGTTCCAGAGAAGTGCCTATATTCATGCCTAGGAAGAGTCAGATGTGCAGCAGTTGTGTATCAGCTCTGAATTACCACAGCTGTAAAATATGGAGTCTGTTCAACATATACAGAATTTTAGAGGAAATATTACATATGTTAAATAATCGGTTGTAATAGTATGTAACTATAATGAACGTATTTGAATTCTATTTGAATGTATGCTTATGTATTTGTATCTGGTTGAGTAAATCTATTCTCAAATTTGGTGTTCCTGGTCTTGAACTAAATGCATGTAAACTGCACCAGTCAATCTGGGTGCTGTTTCTCCTCTTTGTTTTTGTGAGATATAGGTGCTTCAAAAGCAGTGCTTATGAAAAACATATCCACAAAAGATAATAATCTGTCAGCTTGTGACCTCAGTGATGTTTATACAACCTTTCTGTAAGTCGTGAGCCCATTACACTCAAACAGTAAATTGATCAGGTGGGTCAGATAATTTGGAAGAAGTTTCAAAAACATTGCAGAAAAGTGTAAAACCAGAACAATGTCTTTTGTGGTTAAGACTTGAAAAATATTTTCAGGATATTGATATTTCATGAGAAATTGAGGAAAAATTGTTCATGGCTGATGCAAAGCAGACTTGGAAACTGTTAGAAGTCAAAAAAGAAAATGTGGCAGGATCAAAGCAATGCACCAGGAAAATCATCTTCGCAAAGTCATCCCTGCTTGGTATACAGAGGCAGAGCTCCAACGTGAATATCCAAGGGAAAACACTAAGATGACTGAGAAGTCAGATAATGAAAGCCTTGGTAAAAATGTGGTTGTGTGAGAGATGAAATGTTCTGTCTTTTAGATGTTATGAAGAAACAAATACTTGAGAATTAAGCATACCCTAGTAAGAGGATCTAGTGGTTCTTCACTGCTGTTTAGCATAATCAGGGAGAAACCAAGCACAATCTCACAAGACTTTTGGAAGAAAAGCATGTGTTATGGTCACCAAAGCCTGAAGGAAGGTGTGAATTCAGTATCAGTTCTAAGGTTTGGATAAGAAAAGATGATCAGTTTGGGAATGACTAATGCAGTGGAATATGTAAGGGATGGAAATTGGGTTACTGTTTATTTCCTCTGGCAGGAGGGGCAGACAGCAGCCTCAGGGACCACAGTGGGTGCAAGGCTTGAGGGCAGATGCCCCCAGGGAGCTGAAGGAGCTGGCAGGAGCCTTTGAAGAGGATTTGTTCCAGCTATGCTCTCACAACACCAACAACTCTAAGTCATCCTGAGAGGCCAGGGCAGGGTGGGACTGCATGGACTCTCAGGCTGAAGGGAATGACCAACACTCAGGAATCCTGTTGACTCTCCTGCATTTTGTCTCACATGTGTTCACGTTCTTCAGAGGGCACTGAAGAGCCCCATTTGCCTTTCATTTCCTCTGTGCTGCTGTTTGTTTATGACAAATAAAGTTTTTCGTTAATAAAATAAGAGCTAGAGCTCCTAATTTGATAGAGGGGGCTGGGCCCAGAGAAGCCTTTCAAAGTGTAAGATGAGTGCCCCTGACAGCCCTTCCCTGGCGACCTCCATCCATCCAGGGAAGCTGGAGATGCTCAGCCCCACTGGGGATAGGGGCTGGAGCAAAGGAGACAGGAGGGACATCCAGTGGACTGGTATGTGGTGGCTCCTGTGGGGACTGGAGCCTGGAAGCAGCTCTGGAAAGACTGCTCAAAACCATGGAAAAGATGTGAAGGCTGTGAGATTACCTTCGTGGCTACTGAGGTCACACTCAGAAATGAAACTCTTGTGAAAGGACAGGAGGAGGGCCTCAGCAGGAGCGGTTTCACCAACCATCCGTACAATAAATGCAACCTTAGATCAAGGGTTCCCTGGGATGGACGCAGGGTGGTGACCCCAATTCCCCCAGCCCCAACTCTCACACATTTAGCCCCGCCAGCACACAGCAGCCCTCTGCATCACCTGGTTGTCACAGCCGACTGCTCCACGAGGCATGACTACGATTGGATGCCCAAGACCTGCGCTCACAGTCATGTGTCTGGGCAAAGGCATTTTCAATGTGCAGCACACTAATTTCATGTCCATCTCACAGCCAGCTTTCCCTTTTGCCTCCTGAGAGAGGCCGTACTATACCATAATTCATTCCAGGCCACTAGCAGCTGTGTGAAACTCCTGTATATTATCTTGGGAAAGCCTAGCGTTCAATTTCTTTAAAAAGCAAGGGAGCAAGTGAGTCACTTTACAAACCTTGGCAGTTACATACAAGGCAATGAGTGTGTCCAGGAGGAAATAACACTACAAACTGGCTGGGAATGGCTACTCGTTCAACGAGATTGGGTCCATGCTAAAACCCTCTGCTTTGGAGATGCAACGGCCAGAATCCATGTCAAGAATTATTTCTGTGCTAATGCATGGACACACAAGCTGGAAGCCCATCAGATCACACCCAAAATGCTTCCACATGCAAAGGCGTTACAGATGCCTCCTAAGCATTCCCCTAACACACACAGAGGTGGCTCAGCTCCCTCTGCTCCCATTCTGGATGATTCCCAGCAGGCACAGAGAACCCAGAGCCAAGCTAGGGGGTGGCACTTGGGGCACGGCGGCCCTGTGCAATGCTACAGACTGGGAGAGGTCTGTCTGGAGGGCTGCCTGGAGGAGAGGGACCTAAGGGTGTTGGTTGGCAACCAACTGGACATGAGTCAGCAGTGTGCCCAGGTGGCCAGGAAAGCCAGTGGCATCCTGGCTTGTATAAGAAACGGCGTGGTCGGAGGGTCCAGGGAGGTTGTTCTTCTGTACTCAGCACTGGTTAGACCGCTCCTTGAGTGCTGTGTTCAGTTCTGGACCCCTCACCACAAGAAGGATGTTGGGGCTCTGGAACGAGTCCAGAGAGCAGCAACCAAGCTGGTGGAGGGGCTGGAGAACAGGCTTTTTGGGGGGTGGCTGGGAGAGCTAGGGTTGTTTTGTCTGGAGAAGAGGAGGCTGAGAGGAAACCTCATTGCTCTGTATAACTACCTGAAAGGAGGTTGTGGAGAGGAGGGAGCTGGCCTCTTCTCCCAAGTGACAGGGGACAGGATAAGAGGGAATGGCCTCAAGGTCCACCAGGGGAGACTTAGGCTAGACATTAGGAGGAAGTTTTTCACAGAAAGGGTGATTGGGCATTGGAACAGGCTGCCCAGGGAGGTGGTTGATTCACCTTCCCTGGAGGTGTTTAAGACATGTGTGGATTAGGTACTGAGGGGCATGGTTTAGTGTTTGATAGGAATGGTTGGACTCGATGATCCGATGGGTCTCTTCCAACTTGGTGATTCTATGATTCTATGATATACCACTTCACAGAATATCACAGGACACATAACTTGAGGATCTCAGCCTGGACAGACTTGGTGTTCATTTAGTGCCTGGAAGTGTCTCCTGTCCAGAGCCTGATATTTCTGAAAATGCTTGGGCAATCACTCTTGAGCCAATCTGTCAATTCTGTGAATGCTATAAATGACATGAGGCAAGAATGAAAAAGTAATCAACTATATAGCTGTTTCTTATTAACAGCATAATTAAATACAAATAACAGTATATATAAGGCTAATTAATGTAATTAAATATATATAACATTATTTATTAATATAATTAAGATCTTTCTGCTGTAGGGGAGGATCAGGTTTGTGACCACCTGAGGAACCTGAAGAGTGTGGGACCAGAGAGATGCATCCAAAGTCCTGACAGAATTGACTGATGTTGTTGTCAAGCCACTCTCCATGATATTTGAAAAGTCATGGCAGTCAGAAGTCCCTGGTGACTCGAAGAAGAGCAATGTTATGCCTGTTTTTTAAAAAAGGTTAGAAAAGACAACCCTGGGAACTACCAACCTGTCAGCCTCACCTCTGTGCCTGGGAAGATCATGGAACAGATCCTCCCAGAGGCTAAGCTAAAGCACATGGAGGATGGGGAGGTTATTAGTGGCAGCCAGCATGGCTTCACCAAGAGCAAATCCTGCCTGACCAACCTAGTGGCTTTCTATAATCAGGTAACCACATTAGTGGTCATGAGAAAACCAATGAATGTGATCTATCTGCACTCCGGTGAAAGTTGTGGTCCCCCACAACATCCTTGTCTCTAAATTGGAGATAGGAGGACTGTTCGGTGGATAAGGAATTGGTTGCGTGGTCACATTCAGAGAGTAGTGGTCAATGGCTTGATGTCCAGATGGAGATACGTTGCAAGTGGTGCCCCTCAGGGGTATTTACTGGGACTAGTGCTGTTTAATATCTTCATCAACAACACAGACAGTGAAATTTGTTGCACCCTCAGAAAGTTTGCAGATGACACCAAGCTGAGTGGTGCAGTTGTCAGACTGGAAGGATGAGACATCATTCAGAGGGACATAAACAGCCTGGAGAAGTGGGCCTGTGTGAACCACATTAGGTTCAACAAGGGCAAGTGCAAGGTCCTATATCTGAGTCGGGACAATGCCCAGTTTCAGTACAGGATGGGGGAAGACGTACTTAAGAGTAGCCCTGCTGAGAAAGACTTGGGGGTGCTGATTGATGAGAAGCTTGACATGAACCAGTAGCATACTTGCAGCCCAGAAGGCTAACCTTTTCCTGGGCTGCATCAAAAGAAGTGTGGCTAGCAGGTTGAAGGAGGTGATTCTGCCCCTCTACTCCGGTCTTGTGAGATCCCATCTGGAATATTGCATCCAGTTCTGGAATCCTCAATATAAGAAAGATATAGAACTCCTGGAAGAGGCCTGGAGGAGGGCTACAAAGATGATAAGAGGGCTGGAGCACCTCTGCTATGAGGAAAGGCTGTGAATATTGGGGCTGTTCAGCCAGGAGAATAGAAGGTTCTAGGGACACCTTATGATGTCCTTCCAGGACATATGAGAAAGCTGGAGAGGGACTTTTTACAAAGACATGCAGTGATTGCATTAGGCAGAATGGCTATAAATTAGAGAGGGGAAGATCTAGATGACATAAGGGAGAAACTCTTGATATTGAGGGTGGTGAGGCACTGGCACAGGTTGCCCAGCAAAATTGTGGATGTCCCCTCCCTGGAAGTGTTCAAAGACAGGCTGGATGGGGACTTCGGCAGCCTGATCTAGTGGGATATGTCCCTGCCCATGGCAGGGGAGTTGGAACTAGATGATCTTTAAGCTCCTTTCAAATTCAAAACATTCTATTATTCTATAATTAGGAGTTTTTATAAAATGTATAATATTACTTGCCAACACTGTCATTTATAATTAAGCTTTNTGCTATGAGGAAAGGCTGTGAATATTGGGGCTGTTCAGCCAGGAGAATAGAAGGTTCTAGGGACACCTTATGATGTCCTTCCAGGACATATGAGAAAGCTGGAGAGGGACTTTTTACAAAGACATGCAGTGATTGCATTAGGCAGAATGGCTATAAATTAGAGAGGGGAAGATCTAGATGACATAAGGGAGAAACTCTTGATATTGAGGGTGGTGAGGCACTGGCACAGGTTGCCCAGCAAAATTATGGATGTCCCCTCCCTGGAAGTGTTCAAAGACAGGCTGGATGGGGACTTCGGCAGCCTGATCTAGTGGGATATGTCCCTGCCCATGGCAGGGGAGTTGGAACTAGATGATCTTTAAGCTCCTTTCAAATTCAAAACATTCTATTATTCTATAATTAGGAGTTTTTATAAAATGTATAATATAACTTGCCAACACTGTCATTTATAATTAAGCTTTTATTTCAAGATTCCTTAAAAAAAAGACAAAATTTCTTACATCAAAGATGAATAAAAGCCTTTTTATAAGCCTTGTTGGCATAAAATAACTTTGAAGTTTAAAGGTAAACTGTCTTAAAGACCAAAAGAATCCACAGACTCCTCTATAATTCAGTGTAATAGAAAATATTTGGAACATCATAGAAAACAACATTACCTTATATAAATTAGCATAGATTATCCAAAGTTAGAGAAATTACACAAAACTACATCAATGAAGGGTTTAGTTTACCTTTACAATACCTTCATTACACTCTTCAGTTTTCAAAGGAAAAAGGGTCTTCTACTTTAGGATAAGATGTGACTTCTGAACGTTTCAAGGGTATTTGCTTCTTGTCAAGCAAGTGTTTATTTTAGAAGGGTGAATTTAACCTTTTGAATTGTATGGGAATATAAAATTTATCTTTAACTGAAGACTCATTACACCTGCAGATTACTAGATACATAGAAAATATATGATTATATATTAGTATTAGTATTCATGTATTAGTTTCAATATAAAGTTCTGTCTACAGAAGCATTTTTATCCTGTAATTTTAAACTTCAAGTTTTATAGTTTTTATCTGGCAGATGTTTAACTGAAATTGGACTCTGGAATTCCCAGATATCCCATTACAAGAAAATAATTTTGTCCTGAACAAGAAATAAAATAGGAATAATCACTACTATAAGACTTGTACTGAAGTCATTCAGTTCTATTATAAAACTTTCATTTCTTATTCAAAATTGTCTCTATCACATCTGAAGAATGATGTACTTTTAAAGACTTTCAAATATAGACAAGACTACTTTCTGAGGTCTTCTTTGCATTGTGTCTATCTTTAGAATTTTATAGATAATGTGGATTTCCTAAAAAAATATATAATACCCAAACTACACAACTGGAACCAAAACATGAAACTTGTCAGTTAAGGAAGAAAAACCATCCTTATACTTCAGATATGAACCCCAGATGCAAATGCAGAAAGCAAATTCAGATTTTACCTAAGAGCTTTCTTTTCCCACTTCTGCTACCCATAAAATACCTACATGTGCATATGTGCACTTAGACAGAGAAAAATATATAAACCAAGGGACTTAATTGGTCTGCATGATTCTGTATTTCTAAAATTCCTTTTTCCTTTGCGTATTTTGAGTGACAATAGGCAAAACAAGTATCTAGATATATTGGCAAGTTTCCAGATGGACACAACTATTTTTTTTGTGTGTGCGCATTGCATATTAGTTTTAGCCTTAACTAATAAACAAAATTAAGAAATTACCTATTATGTTCTCAAGGCAGTGTGAGAGGTGGAGGTACTTCCTGATTTTAACACAGAATTTTCATGCAAACCCACTATTTTCCTGTGTTCCTGTAAGCCATGTGTTACATGGGATAATTCCTGTCCAAAGAGTATGTTAAAAACCGAAACCATTTAAAAATGTCAGACACAGCCTATGAACAGAGACTACAAATACATCAAAATTAGATAATTCACTGGTGATATCTAGTAACAAAATGGATGTCCTTAGTATGTCACAAATCAGGAATTTATTCCTTTCATTTACCTTTTTCTCTTTTGCAGTGAGGAAAAGATAAGGGCAGAATTTCTTCTGTGAGCAGTCTGTTTATTCCAACAGACATCAGTTTTAAATCA
>WAAB01023928.1:45405-59749 GCA_013389865.1 Piaya cayana | reverse complement strand
AAAATTTCTTACATCAAAGATGAATAAAAGCCTTTTTATAAGCCTTGTTGGCATAAAATAACTTTGAAGTTTAAAGGTAAACTGTCTTAAAGACCAAAAGAATCCACAGACTCCTCTATAATTCAGTGTAATAGAAAATATTTGGAACATCATAGAAAACAACATTACCTTATATAAATTAGCATAGATTATCCAAAGTTAGAGAAATTACACAAAACTACATCAATGAAGGGTTTAGTTTACCTTTACAATACCTTCATTACACTCTTCAGTTTTCAAAGGAAAAAGGGTCTTCTACTTTAGGATAAGATGTGACTTCTGAACGTTTCAAGGGTATTTGCTTCTTGTCAAGCAAGTGTTTATTTCAGAAGGGTGAATTTAACCTTTTGAATTGTATGGGAATATAAAATTTATCTTTAACTGGAGACTCATTACACCTGCAGATTACTAGATACATAGAAAATATATGATTATATATTAGTATTAGTATTCATGTATTAGTTTCAATATAAAGTTCAGTCTACAGAAGCATTTTTATCCTGTAATTTTAAACTTCAAGTTTTATAGTTTTTATCTGGCAGATGTTTAACTGAAATTGGACTCTGGAATTCCCAGATATCTCATTACAAGAAAATAATTTTGTCCTGAACAAGAAATAAAATAGGAATAATCACTACTATAAGACTTGTACTGAAGTCATTCAGTTCTATTATAAAACTTTCATTTCTTATTCAAAATTGTCTCTATCACATCTGAAGAATGATGTACTTTTAAAGACTTTCAAATATAGACAAGACTACTTTCTGAGGTCTTCTTTGCATTGTGTCTATCTTTAGAATTTTATAGATAATGTGGATTTCCTAAAAAAATATATAATACCCAAACTACACAACTGGAACCAAAACATGAAACTTGTCAGTTAAGGAAGAAAAACCATCCTTATACTTCAGATATGAACCCCAGATGCAAATGCAGAAAGCAAATTCAGATTTTACCTAAGAGCTTTCTTTTCCCACTTCTGCTACCCATAAAATACCTACATGTGCATATGTGCACTTAGACAGAGAAAAATATATAAACCAAGGGACTTCATTGGTCTGCATGATTCTGTATTTCTAAAATTCCTTTTTCCTTTGCGTATTTTGAGTGACAATAGGCAAAACAAGTATCTAGATATATTGGCAAGTTTCCAGATGGACACAACTATTTTTTTTTGTGTGTGTGCATTGCATATTAGTTTTAGCCTTAACTAATAAACAAAATTAAGAAATTACCTATTATGTTCTCAAGGCAGTGTGAGAGGTGGAGGTACTTCCTGATTTTAACACAGAATTTTCATGCAAACCCACTATTTTCCTGTGTTCCTGTAAGCCATGTGTTACATGGGATAATTCCTGTCCAAAGAGTATGTTAAAAACCGAAACCATTTAAAAATGTCAGACACAGCCTATGAACAGAGACTACAAATACATCAAAATTAGATAATTCACTGGTGATATCTAGTAACAAAATGGATGTCCTTAGTATGTCACAAATCAGGAATTTATTCCTTTCATTTACCTTTTTCTCTTTTGCAGTGAGGAAAAGATAAGGGCAGAATTTCTTCTGTGAGCAGTCTGTTTATTCCAACAGACATCAGTTTTAAATCAACGTACCCCATTGCAGATCTGACCTCTAGGTTTGCATTTTATAGGAAAAAATTAATGACCATTTGAATTACTATACAACTTTGATGTTTGAACTGGATTTACCTTTCACAGTCCATGCACCCTCAGCTGGGCACTATTAGACTCAAGCTTTTAGCAGAACTAATTAGTTCAATCACAGCACGAGCTAATGCAACTGGATGGGCTCCCAACTGGAGCTACCTCACATCCATCTGTGTCAGAGAATGGGCAGAGGACTGTGCTCTGTCTGCATGTCGCCTTACCTTAAGCCTCTCATATAAGTTTGCCTCCAGCTTCATTCTCCAATCTGTGGTGTGAAAATGGAAGTGTAAAAATCTAAGCAACCTACAAAGCTATAAAAGTATTTTGGTTTTGCTTAGATGAAAGAGTTCTTTCCTTCTAATGCAGCACTTGCCGTTCTTTGTTTTCGATTAATTGAAAGTGTAAACTTTGTCCAGTCTCATAACTGCATTGCACAGCTAGTGCCTGGTTTTGAGCGTAATTCTCAAAATCTATATGTGGTATGAACTGAGAGACAGAACAGGTTAATTGTAAGCAGAGGAAAATGGTAATTACTTGCCTTAAGCTACAGAAAAATTTCAATGCATGTTAACATTCAAGTGGCTAGGACTAAATCCAAGGCAGGTATTTGCAACTGTACAAATGACTGAATAGCAATTCTACACTGAACTAATAATTGTACTGCCAGAAGCTTTATACATGAGGGTCAATCAGAAATAGTAAACACAACTAAACTGAGGAACATAATCAGCTGCTGCTGAGGAAGAAGAGGAAAGTCAAGAATCATTGGCTTTTAGAACTAAAGTTTTAGCTCTTTTGTTTACCTCAGGGTAAACATGGATATATGTCATAGAAATACAGCAAGGAGGAGGGCAGCAAGGCCAAAGCTGTGGACCTGACTTTCATGAATGTCTGTAAACTACCCACCACTTTTTGAATATGGGCACGGTTGACCATGCTGGCAATGTGTTGGCTTTATCTACTGTTCCTGGTCCATGTACTGTGTGTTACTGATATTCCCTCTCCATTTGTTAAGGTCTCAAGAAGAAGGGATCAGCAACTTTCTTCCCACAATGGGTACAATGTTCACTGAAAAACAGCTGTGCTCCTGAGAAGAGGTTATTTGAGATTTAATTGAGATTTGTAAAATTCTCTAGAGTCTTCAGACTCTAAGTACAGTTCACACTGAAAACTACATGACAGCACTTTGTCTGAAAGGGCCGGCTGGGCTCTTCCTCCTCCTCCTTGCTCAGGGCCTTTTGCTGCGTAAACATGAACATTTGCTGTGGTTTACAGCCCAACAAAAAGCGGTGAGTTTGTCATTCAAATGGCTGTGTTGCTACAACAAACAGCTCTCTGGAGCTGTGCAAAAGGGACCACAGCTCTGCCGGAGGCTTATTGTTCCCACTCCTTCCCCTTCCCTTCCTTGAGTGGCTGGGCTGCAATCTGAGACAAATAGTTGCACTGTGTCTGCTCACTGCATGAGACGAGGTGAGCTGGGGAATGGTGGCTGCCAGGTTCCAGATTGATGGCGTGTCGAAACCCCAGAGCAAGATACGCTGGCAGCAAAGTGATCCTCCGCAGGGAATCCAGCATAATATGATTTCCAGATTTCTGGGCCAGCTTCCAACTTCTAACTCCTATGTAAGCAACAGCTATCCCTCATGAGGGAGGAGAAGGGCCCTTGCACTTGCTGCTGATGACTGCCCTAATAAATGTGTTTAACATATGTATGTTTATAAAGCAGGCATAGGGAAGCAATTTGACTACCTCTTTCCACATATATCTTCCTTTTGCCTGCCTGAGGGCTGGCATGATGCCAGCTTGAAGACAATGCAGCATAAACTCGACAGCCACTTATTCATATACACAGTCAGATGGAACACTGTTCCTTTGAGATTACTTCTCCTATGCTAACCATGCTGCCAAAGGAAATTGCAGTACTCTTTCCATTTTATGATACAGATAGTCAACATTGTAATATTAATATTATCTCCAAATACAGAAATTTTCTTACAGCAACTGAGCTATTTTGACTGTATTGTCCACCGTGGGTCTGAATCAGCTTCCAAACCCCAAATTTGACATTAATGTCATCTAAAATCTCGAAAGCCCCAGTTTATACTTACATTTCTCAGAATAATTATGCACAGGTAATGCACTGTGAAACATAATCCAAATTAGTCTGTGCCTCTTAAGCATCTTTTCCCAAGGGTAATTGTCACTTCCTTCCTCTAAAGTCTGTAGTAATTTCATTGTGTCATGAGAACGGCCTGCATTGGCTATTGCCGTCTGAATAATACTCTGGTAAAATTTAAAGAGGGAAAAAATGTATGCTTCTTACATTAACAAAAAAGTAAATTGGTTGCCATGTAACTGGCAAATGATGGTTTGGTGTAGGAATTTAGCGTGATAAGGATTTTAGGCATATCTTAACTGTAGTGATTAATGTGTCCAGCCTATGTTACAAATCATGAAAGATGTCTCCAAAGTCTGAATTATGTATCTCTAGAGACACGTCTAAATATGTAGGATGAATTATATTCTGGGAGGAAACTCTTTGCAATTCATTGACTAAATAGGTAGTCTGAACTACCTGTCTACCGCTGGGATCCTGTATTTTAGACACAAAAAAATTATTTGAGACTAATTCAGCTCTAGAGCTGTACTATATTTATAAGTGTAGCCCAAATGTAGCAAATCTCAATAAATTCTACTTGCAAAGAGTATTTCTGTTCTTCAACTTAGCTCTTGGGAGTATCTCACAGGTAGCTCCAGGGTAGAGAAAGATACTGCACTGCAAAAAAACCCCACGCCAGTCTAAGATCATTCTACTTCTTTAAAGAATAACTTTCCTGAGCCTGCTTGCCACTGTTACGTTCAATTATTGTATTCCATTACCAGTACTGATGGCATTGTATCAGAAAACAGCTTTACCACATTTATCACTGGGATATGTGACTGGAAAATAAAGAATAAATACCAAAATAAAAGCTGGAAACTTAGTCTTGTGTCATCTTTTGTGCATACTGAGAGACTTGTGGACTAGCTTAGTCGTGAAAAGGTTACAATAAAAACAAATCTTCTGGTTCACATCAGTGTTCATCTCTAGGGAAAGAGACAAAATATGGCCCAATAAAGACATTGGAGATAATTTTCAGACCTGTGATGCAAATACCATATGTGCATCCATGTATTAATGTAAATCGTAAAAAGGTTCACAAATACGAGATAGCATTTTATTTTCCTCAGATATACAAGTTAAGGTCTGAGACACACATTGATATTGTGATTTTCTTAACACCAACTGTGGTGCAGGTAAATAAGAAAATATCTTCTTACATTTCTTGTAAGAGAAGGGACATCTGCAGGATCAAATGAGTATATCTTTCCAGGAATATATAATGATACCACTATTGATGAATATATACCCAGACTGAACAATAAGAGGGAAATATCAATATACTTCAAGATATGACTGACCATCTTCATTAGGGCTGGAGCACCTCCCATACAAGGACAGGCTGAGAGACTTGGGGTTGTTCAGCCTGGATAGTAGAAGGTTCCGAGGAGATCTTATAGCGACCTTCTAGTACCTGAAGGGGGCCTACAATAAAGCTGGGGAGGGACTTTTTACAAAGGTTTGTAGTGATTGAGTGAGGGGGAATGGCCATAAGTTGGAGAGGGGAAGATTTAGATGAAATATAAGGAGGAATTTCTTCACGATGGGAGTGATAAGGCACAGGAACAGGTTGCCCAGGGAAGTTGCAACTGCCCCCTCCTTGAACTGTTCAAAGCCAGGCTGGATGGGGCCCTGGAGAGCCTAATCTCATGGAAGGTGTCCCTGCCCATGGCAGAGGTTGGAACTGGGTGATCTTTAAAGTCCCTTCCAACCCAAACTTTTCTAAGATTCTATGATCTTGAATCTATCCAAGGAATATTAACCTTTTTTTTTTTTTCATTTGTCTGGCCTCTGTTTCCCCGTTTTCATGAACTCCTGTGCTGATCACCTGTGATGAGAGATATATATGTTTTTCCCAGGGCTTTTCAAATTATAATTCAGAATCTATTGCCTTCCTCTTCAATATATGCAGGAATGAAGAATTACTTACACAACAGTTGATTGACCTTTGGGAATACTTCCAAAAACAACTGTCAGTGAAATTAGGAAGTTGTTATAGGCTAAACATCCAGTCCTGTTGAGTAGTTCAAATTCCTACAGAGAAGAAAAACATGGAAAAGGAAATAAAAGATACTCAAATATTGGCTTCCTCTTTCTTTGGCTACTCAGCACTAAAGTCTGGGGAGTGTCCTATCACTTTCCATGCAATGTGACAAATTGTGTGGGGTTGTTAACATGAAAGAAATATTGTAGAGAAGTAAGAACACCCATGGAGAAATTACTTTAAAAAAATTCTCAATATTTTTTAAAGAAAACTATTTTCTTAAGTGAGCCGATTTGCATAAATAGAGGTCTTAAAGTTAATAAGAATTGCTAGGCACTTTCTTTGCCTTTAGGAAAAGAGACAAATAATGGAGATACCATCAAACAGTATATTTTTAAATAGTGCTGTACACATTCCTCTATCTATATTATGAGACTTCTCAAGCAATATTCAGTAGGAATTTGAGTAGAACTACATTACACTGAAACATGTTCATACAGTACTATAAGTGACATAGTGCACACTTAGCTTAATCACTAAAAGTATGAGATAGAGTATGAGTTTTTGGGCTATGAATACAGTTTCTCCATACTTAATGTATGCTCCTTTTGTTTTCTGGACCAACACATTTTGTGGCAATACCAAACATAATTGAATACTGCTAGAAGTGAATGGGTTATTAAAATATTTTATTTTATGAACACCTTACTTAATTTACCAAGGTCACTCACAAGCCTTGACAATTTGTTTGCATTTACTATTCAATGACCTAGTTTAACTGTGTTACCTTAATAACATTGTGCTGAGTTACTTGAGGAGTGATTTATAAATACTGTGCAAATCAACACCAACAGCATCATGGTCTCACAAAGAAAACCCTTTCCTCTAATCACCTGTATTATTAACTTAGTGTTCTGAGTATTTATTAATAGTTTTGCTGTGATTTATATGCATATTTGTATAAATGTACAGAAGATTCATTAAATTTAACACAGAATTTTTTCAAAATCTGAATTAGAAATGACAAAAAGTGGTTGCATTTGAAGATAAATTGTCAAACAGATGTAAATATAAATCTTATCAGCCTGAAGTCATTTGTAATGTACTTTACCTTGACTAACATGCCATTTCCTTTGGACAACTCAGTCTTAAGTAATCTTCTCAAAGTTATAATACAGCTTCTGCTGAATTTTTCACAACATATTTCCACTGATCTACACTAATTTTGGCAGCTACATTCTTTTGGCTAGTATTCCTCTAATACCTCTTCAGACAGAAACTACAACCCAGAAATCCTAAAAGCATCAAGCTATTTATCTAGTAGTATCCTGACCGTGTTTTAGAGTATCATGTGTTTGGAAGTGCATTCATAAGGAAATAATTATCTCTGACTAACAACACTTTGTATTCCTTCTGACATTTCCCACAGGTACCAGAGAAATAAGCAAGTGAAGCTAAGCATATTGCAGGACTGGATATGACAGTTTGCATCTAACCATCTAACCACTGTTAGTCATATTCATTAGTGATTAAGAGCTAATCTGTTGCTTGGATCTAGGCCCTTGCCCAACTGCCACTGTTTTAGTTGGTAAAGTAACCAATAAAAAGTAAGAAATTAAATAAATCTATTTGAAGCCAGTATTAATGGCAAAATAAGTGTTTCTTAAGCAACATTCATTGCATATTATATGTAAAATAACACAGGATAGTTATTCCACATCCACAGATTTTCCACATCTGGCAAAACATTCAGCAGTGGCCAGGATTTTCTACAAACTATTTGTTTCTTTATGAATGTGAGAGGTATTTTCCATATTTGTCAAAATATCAGTATTATTTTTGCTGTACTTGTTACTGTAACAAGATTTCTGACCTTGGAATAACACCCAAAAGACTAATACATCAGTGTCCTCTGACTGACTTATGAGGTAACATAGTGGAAAAACTTGTGTAACTTGAAGGCATTCAGTCATATGATTCTGCAGTTGTCTTAATGCCAAACTGCTATATTTCTTTTTAATTTCGTTCTCTTTTGGAAATGTGAAGATTCTCTGCTATGAATGCTCTTTTCTCTACTCACCATTGCAACCTATGGTTATTAAAAGATACATTATATTCTTATCTAAGTGCAAACAGAAGTCATGGAGATTTAATTTTAAGATGGATAATTCATTAATTAAAAGCACTAATAATAAGAGCTATTTCACCTTCCAGTTGATGTAATACATTGCATGGGATAAGAACTGAAAAAGATTTCTACAACTTTATCAGTCATTTACAGAAGGAATAACAAATCAAAACGTTGATAAAAAGTTTTGTCCTTCAGTGTATAGAATACACTGAAAATCTTCTGTCTCCTTTGAAAACAGGTGGAAAAAACCTTGCTAGATTGACGCTTCTGCTACATGAGTGCAATGGGACTGGTTTCTATGATAACCTATTAACAAGAAGCCTGTTACTTCAAATAAATTAACAGCAAAGTTCTACTTGCTCAGCAGCCCAGACAGCAGCTGGGAGTGTCAATAGGGAGTTTCTCACCTACATATTCAGAAGTAACAAATAACAGCACTGAAAAGATCAGATGTTAGGTACATCTATAGCTTATGGCATGTCAAAAGTCTAACATTCATAACTTAAATTCTGGGAGAGTCGGGGTTGGGTGTTGTTTATTCTGTCTGGGAGTTTTTTTGGTTTGTTTGTTGGTTGTTCTTTTCTTTCCCGCCATGCCACAATAATAGAAAATAATTATACCAATGCTTTACATGTAAGATTTTATTTCTGGGAAAAAAACTTGCTTTAATTTTTCAAAATTATAGGTCTGCCAGAGTAGTAATACTGTTGGCTTACCCGTATAAGAAGTGGAAAGTCCACTTTCACTTATTATGGAAATAGACATGAATTTGATGTGAAGTTGTATTTCCCACAAAAAAAAGTAATTTGCTAAGACATGAAATTTCTTCTTAAGTCTGCCTTGCTTTCTGAGATCTAAGATATTAATATAAGCTAGCAGCTGAAAATTTCTGTACAGATTGAAGTAGATGTGTGGTGGAAGATATGGGGAGGTGGTTCACAAATTTACTAGGAATTATGGACATTTGCAGTTCTAGCAAAGACTTTGTCATGCATTTTAAAGGTCATATATTGGGGAACTTATTTGTCAAGAAACTGGAGTCCCTTGTTGCTGTTGTATAAACCACTGTATCTCTCAGGTACTTCATAAAAAAGCTGTCAGCAGGATCACAACCTATGACACATGGATTTCAATCGTATTATGCTTCAGCATTTCAGATTAGATGAATAGTAACCTTGAGGGTTAATGTTTTCTTCGATGTCTTAGAACAACTGTAAAGTATGGAGATTTGCTTTCTATAAAAAGATAATTCAATCATACTTGTTACCTGGGCGGGTGCTTATTTTGGAGCCAGTCACAATTAAACATATGCTGCTTTATTCTGTCCAAGGTTAACTTATCTTTCCTAAAAAAAAATTAACCAAGCTCTGCCTGTATGTTGTCATTACATATGCAACGTGACGTTGCAGGAACCAGTATGATAACCTAAGAGAAAAAGAAGGAAAAAACCCTATGTCTTAGGCAATAATTCACAGTAGGCTTATGATGAGTTTTTATAATCATAAAAAAGGATTGTGTCAAGCTCATATATTATCATATATACTCAGAGTTATTTGCTGTTAAGTTTATCCAAACAACTGCTACTGAAACAGCCTACTACATTTGCTGTATACTGAGTTAGACTACCTGTGACCACAAGCCAATGGACACACTCATATCTTCCATAGAATGTGTTCCTTGAAATACAAAAGTATTTCAAAGTGAATGATTCACCTTTTTTCCCTCACCTTCCGTATTTCTAGCATGCCACAAAAACTGAAGAGCAAGGAGCATTTGTGTGCAAAGAGGCCTCAGTTCAATGTAGGGAATGTGGAATGTGTTGGCAGAATGATTAAATATGCAGCTATATAGTTTGCACCTTGAAGTACAGGGTTTAAACCATAAAAACCTGAAAGCACCTCTATGTATCCTTGGGCTTCACTTCTAAACAATAAGTGCATCTTGTACAAAATACTTGAAATTGGTCAGTTGGCTGGAAGGCAGACATTTGTAGGAAACAGAAATTATTTCTGTAGAAGCTTTCTGTCTTCTTTTCTATCTGAACTATAATCTACCCCAGATTTGATGAGACAATCAAAAAATGGCCCCAGATGTAATCTAATTGAGAAATTTTTAAAGGGGAAAAGAAATTCTGTAATAGAAAAATTATCATTCCCTTAAGACCCATGAAATAGATGACTCTAAGGTTCACATTTCTCTAATCCTCTGTCTTTCTGCTTTTAACTTTTTAATTAATGAATAAATTACAGTCACTCTAAATATGTGTTTCTTTAAGTTTCTCATCTCTAACTTCCTACTGGAGGAGTGTGTGAAAATAAAATATATGAATGCTGTAGAATGATGAACAAACCAGTAACTCCCTGTAGTGTTATTATAATACTCATATTTTATTCACTTATCCTTTTATTTTCTAATAAAAGCTTTTTTTTTTTTTTTTTTTTTTTTTTTTTTTTTTTTTTTTTTTTTTTTTTTTTTTTTTTTACCACTGGGATATCCACTTATGCGTCTTTTAGCAGGCAAATGGCCTTGTAGCCAGCACAAAAAAACCCCTAACCACATTTCTCCTTTTGTTCTTTAGCGAGGTCTTAGGTTTAGATAAATATGATCTGTGGCAGATGGTGGTACAGCTAACGAAGCCCAGGTCACTG
This sequence comes from Piaya cayana, assembly GCA_013389865.1. NCBI lineage: Eukaryota > Metazoa > Chordata > Aves > Cuculiformes > Coccyzidae > Piaya > Piaya cayana. The sequence goes on along the minus strand of WAAB01023928.1, from coordinate 49,116 downwards.
TGGGACCATGTGAGAATTGCCACCAGACAAGGTCAGTGAGCCTGGCCCCAATTCAGCTAATAGCAGTGTTGTGTTCTGCTGCTGTTCTGGCACAGTGGCAAATCTCAGCCTTCAGTTCAGGTCCATATGCTGGGAAGAGCTTTCTTCACCTAAGCTCTTTTAATAACCTACCATCACTATGAAATATCTGACCACTGGGGACTTGCCTGGCAAGTCTAACAAATCAGGGCTGCCGTTACAAGTAAACAGCTATGCCTGCCAGTTATCTCCATCTGCCCAGCACTGCCAGGTTTATTATGAGCATCAGGAGATGGAGTTAAACAGATGGCAGGAAATATGCTTGGCCCTTGCACTCAGGAGAGGAGGACAAGAGGTAATTGCTTTGCATAACATCCCTTTCCCTTCATTACTTCACATTATAATACGTAAATAAAGTCACCCCAAGACCAATTTGAAAAGTACTTAGTATTGAAATATAAGGGTGCTACATGGAGGAAGAGAGAAAGGGATGCATTTTCAACTGTTTGCCAACTAGAGCTTTCTCCCCCACCCTCAACCCTGAAGAGCTTTCAAGGGCTACTTTTATTTCTGAAACACTAAATGAAACTCTTCTGAACATGCTTCTTACTCACTTTCCCTGATTGTCTCCGAAGATTGCAGGAACCTGTCAGTCATGCAGCTTGCAGGAGGGCCTGCAGTGTGTGCATGAGGGGTACACAGCATCAAGCAGCCAGGATTTGCTCATTGCTGACAAAAAAAGGAACAAAAAGAAAGAGGTGAAAGGAGAAGGCTGACACACAAGAGAGTTAGACCAGCCAATTTTTAGTGGACTGATACCAGTATGAATCTGATTATTTGACACACAAAATTATATCCCTTCCTTGCATATTAACAGAATAGATTACACAGCAAAAAGCAACTAGTATGGCAAGATACAATGGCAACAGTCTGACAAACAAGATTTTTCACTGCCTTGAAACATCTGGGGTTCACATAAGTACTAGAAAATATACGATATTCTGTAGGATTTAGCCAGTCAAAAGTGATGTCTGTGCAGCTTGTCAGGTCAAGGGCACTGTGGTTTCTAATCATACGGGTCCAGGACAGATCCAAGTCCTATTTTGAATTCTGGACAAATGCTGCTGTGAATACAGCAGTATGTGAATGTAATGCACATAAACACATAAATCATGAGGCTACCAAGCAACAGCTGCTAGCATGCTTTCTCCAAAATGGAATTACATACCTCAATATAATGCCCAGCAGTAGCAGTCTGGTGTCCCCTCCACTCCAGCTGAGAACGGATGTTCAGAAGCCAGCAATGAGTGTTGTGTTTTAAAAGAATTTTGAGAAAACTTACTTACAGAAGAAAACAAAAAATGTTTCACACTTGCCAACTTTCTGAGTCTCGACTGTAGACTGCTAGATTTCAGGATGGCCAGCAGCCCGGGCTTCCAGATGTTAAAAAATCCCAGACAAATGACCATGGAGTCTATAAAAAGCAGCTCTACTGCACACTCAGGGAAAGCTTTGAACAGTTCACTCTTGTCTGTGACAAAGCAGGCTTGTCACGTACATACGGATCTACTGAGCACGTACAGTAGGTCCAAAAATGAGACACAAAACCTACTGCCTGTGGACCTGACAGTTTTGACAGGCCTAGGTCTAGAAGCAACATATGGAGTGAAAGACTTTCTCCTTGCTTGAAGTGGCAGAGAGTGGTACATCCAAATTTTAAGTCTCAAACTTTCCACGACTTCTTGCTGAGAAAATTCAAAAAACAGGAGGTTTTCTTCTTGATCATCTTTATCACCTTAAATAAAATCAGCTTCACATCCTGTCATGAAAATGTGGTGTCAGTGTATTTTCCAAAAACATTTTCTCCCTTCTTCTTCAATTGCTCCTTTCATCATCCAACTCCCTACTTCTGGATCAGAGAATTAATCAAACTGAGCTTCTGTAATTTAATAAGTATGACTTCTGTTCTTAATTTGTGATGGCATTTTTATTTTATTCTACACTTACATTTTTAAGGATTTAACTTGTATTCTACTGTCTTTTACCAAACCAAGTTTACAACTTTTGAAACATTTCTGCCCAATGGCTCAGGCACCCTGCGCAGCATTGCTATTAAGATCAGTAATGAATAATTTCACATCTTCCTCCATAGAAGTTTAGATATGGTTTCTGGGGGTCTCTTACCCTGCATTGGTATTACCTCCATACTAAATACAGGGACCTGTTGGTATTCTTGCTTCTAATTAGTGTAAGGTTTCTCTGGACCTTTTAGTCTGTTCTCTTTTACACAGCCTAGCACCACAAATAATTTTGTCTCTCCTTGTCAATCCTGATTATATTGTGGCCACTATATGGGGGTTGACAGCAGCTCATACAGTAATTTTTTATTTGGTACTAGAGTGATCCAATACTGGCCTCTCTCTTCTTCTGTTCTAATTGGGACCTGGTAACTCTTTTACTGCAGCTGCTTTTTGTGCACACTTTCTTATCCTTATGGCAATACACTGGTGCATTGAGTTACTTGATTTCAGGCTGAAGTAGAAAGGAGTATCTGGATTAATTTTCCAGCCATCCTAGAGGAGTGCTCCTGGTGTGTGATTCTGGATAGGGAGATTGGGAAGGGGGAATACCACTAAAGAAACTACTCTTGACCTTAGTACATTGCTCTAGTGTTTATTCCTTGCCATAAAGATCTGCATCTTTTATTATTTAACTGACAAAAAGAAGTATGTCAACATGCCTATTTAGCTAAGCCAGGCTCAGACAGGACCTGTTCCTACTGTTTCAAAGTGAAATCTAGTGGAAATGATAATGTGATTTCTACTTGCTTTCTCTTCCATTGTTCTGTGCATCTTTGTCTATTGCCTGCCTCTAGTACCATCTTCTGTCTTATCAGTATCACATGCTAGTGAGATGTCTGTATGCTTGTATAAAGATATGCAGAGAGACACACAGAAAGATACAGATACAAATGAAGATAAAGTAGACTACTAGATCTGGGACATGTATGTGAAGAGAGTGCTTAAAAACCCTATACTACATCAATCAGACATGCAAACATCATGTGAAGTTTCAAACACATATAAACCCTAATGAAACCTCATTCGTTCAGACTTCGTTCAGTGTTTCATAAACACTATATATAATATATTCTCCAAGACTCTCTTTTACAAACAAATGGAAAGAGTTCCCCTAAGTTCTATATCCTTATTCAGCATCTCCAGTTATGGAAGTTTATTTAGTATTTAGATTAGCAAGTACTCCAGTAATATTCTGCAGACACCAGACCTTTTCATAATTTGCAAGGTAGCTGCTTGCTGCAGAGTCCTGGGAAGGCAGGAATTTACTGTTTTGGTTTTAACAAATTACTAAGAATCCTTTGGATTACCTGGATCGTCTTTCTTCTGCTGTTGTCTCTATAACATCTCCAATCACAGCACCTCCAGAAAAGGCTCTCATAGCAAAATCCTTCATGTATGTTGCCTCTTATTATAGATAGAATCATAGAATAACTAGGTTGGAACCTCCTTTCAGGTAGTTGTAGAGAGCAATGAGATCTCCCCTCAGCCTCCTCTTCTCCAGGTTAAACACCTCCAGCTCCCTCAGCCACTCCTTGTAAGGCCTGTTCTCCAGCCCCTTCACCAGCTTTGTTGCTCTTCTCTGGACTCGCTTCAGAGTCTCAACATCCTTCTT
>WAAB01023928.1:0-44766 GCA_013389865.1 Piaya cayana | reverse complement strand
CACACTCCTTCAATACCCTTGGGTGAATCCTGTCTGACCCCATAGACTTGAGGGTGTCTAGCTGGGCAAGCAAGGCTCTGATCACCTCCTCCTGGATCATGAGAGCCTCATTTTGTTCCTCTAACCTCCTGGGTTTGTACACAGAGGGAACAACTTTCTTTACAAGTAAAGACTGAGGCAAAGAAGGCATTAAGTACCTCAGCCTTTTCCTCATCCCCTGTCACTGTTGTTCCTTCTGTGTCCAATAGAGATTGTATGGTCTCCCTAGTTCTCCTTTTATTATTTATATACTTATAGAAAGATTTTTTTGTTATCTTTCACAGACTTTGCCAATCTGATTTGTAGTTGAGCCTTAGCCCTTCTGACTTTTTCTCTACACAATCTCACTTCCCTCCTGTAATCCACCCAAGAGGCCTGTCCCCTCTTGCAGAGCCCATAAACATTTCTCTTCTTCTTGATATCACTCAAGGTCTCTCTGTTCAACCAAGCTGGATTTTTTCCCCTGATGGTTTTTTTTTCTGGAACACAGGGATGGCTTTCTCCTGAGCTGCTAGTCTCAATGATAAGAGATAGGTAAGAATTAATTGAGAATAATCAAGATAAAAAGGATTTGGAACAGAGAGCAGACACATGTCAACATTTTCACAAAATGCAGAAAGTTTTTGTAAGCTCCAGCATGTTTTTAAAATTGTGATACCATTTATGGTTTTTCTTCTTAAAAATGACTTGCATTTAATAAGTGGTTAAGTTGGTCTGATGTAAGTGGAAGCGGCAATATTTATTCACATGAAGCTATTTTAGATAGACAAAAGTCAAGAATGTTGAAAGTATAGCTTCTACATGTCTTACACTAGCTGTAAGCATTGCAATTTTTTCATACAGGGATTTTTTAAGTATGTTTCCTGGGTTTTAAGTTAGTCATAAAGAGAGCGCAGTCATGTTATTTTTTTATTCTGCAGCTTTATGGAGCATGTCAACATTGTCTCTCATGCCTCATTATTAGAAGGCTGAAACACCTTCTCTTTACTGGAGATTAACCACTCCAGAGAGAGGAGGTTTTGCTGTATCCCCCTGTCTGCTGAGACAGCTGTAATGGCTATGTGCACCTGTGGCACAATAACCACCAGCAGCCAGCTAGTATTGTTTATTGCTAATGAGGCATATAATTGCTGCAGTTAATTCAGTTTCTGTGGTTACTAGGTAAAAGGAATAAAACTACAGTGAAACTGGATAACAGAGTGAGCATTGTCTCCAGTATTTAATTTAGCTCTTACAAGGCAATTCATGTTAGATTTCAACTGACTGTTAAAGAGCACTTAGTGTTGTTAATAAGCATAATAATAAACTATAACTGGCATAAATTAATTCAGCATTACAATACAGAAGTAATAAAATGGGTAAACATTATGCTTTTTAAATTATATTAATGTGCACAATCAACCATAGCAAATGGTTTAACTGATCACCAATGTAACATAGTAAATTAATTTGAAATAAATGCAATACAGCAAACAAAACCTTAATTGCCATTTAATATGTATAGTAATTTCTATTTAATTTGGCTACACTGTCCTGTTGATAGGCAAAAAACTAAAATATGTAGACTTTGGAAAAAATATGCTTAAGTGGTTCAACATGATTAATTGAAAGAAAGCTCTGCTGTTCCGTGGGCTCATTTCATTTGGTTTGTTTTTTTTCTATACTATAACCTCCTTCAGCCCTCTAAAGTCTTCCTTCCTCTAGATTTGCCTTTGATATTGATCCAGCCAACAAGCAGTTGGCTGTGAGTCCCCAAATGTCTCAAGACAATATTGACTGAGTGTTTCCAAGTGTTTCATTAATAGATTAAGGGACAGAAAAAAGTATAGGCATACCCTATACATCCCCCACTTAAGATTCTCAAAACAGCAGTACAAATCTTTTTAAGAAGCTACTTTGGAAGTAGGTTAAAATCTTTCTATAGCTAAATATGCTGTACTCACAGCCAAACAAAGGTCAATGTAAACAAAGAATGGATTTCTACCTTCACTTGATGCTGAAGCTGCAGTACTTCTTTTAAAGCTTGCTGCTCTGCAAGTAAACCAAAGGCAAGAAGATATTAATTAAAGAGCCAAAGCAAAGAGGCTACAGTTGCTTCTGCTGCTGTCCCACAACAGGTCTGGATGCAATTAAGCTTTTATATTAGTAAACATTAAGGTTCCCATTTTGAATTCATATACCTGAGATAAGGTTTATTTCTTTAGTTGTGTGTTTCAGTTGAGATGTAGGCAGCAACTCTCTGTCTGTACTTTTGTTTCAAAATATCATGCACTTCACATTTCACCATAACAGTGTCTTGGCCCACTGTCTACATTTCAGTGTTTGAATACCAGTAGGAGAACTAGCTGTTATTACAGAGAAAAATGTTGTCTAAGAAAAGCAGCAATATAGAGACAAAACAGGTGGCAGATTGGAGCAGATCTGTTGTCAGGGGTAGAGGGGCAAAATCCTGAACTTTCTGTCTCCGTAATCTATCCCTCCTATCCATGTAAAGCTTTGGGATCCAGCTGAACTGTGAACTGGTCACAGAAATAAGTATGACCTCTTTGAAGTAATTTATTTTCAGACCATTAAAAAGATATGAAGGAAACAATAAATCTTCACATAAAAATTCAAAAACTGCAGGGTAAACCATCTCTTATTTCCATCTACTGTTTTTAACCTACTGGAAAACAAGTTTAGAAAAATTCTGAGCACAGAATACTTGAAACTTCTAGTTGATAGCAGCTGTGTTGCTTTCTGCTGCTAATCCACAAGATGCTTATGAGATTTGAAGCTGTTGGTTGTAACTGGTTTATGAGAAGCTTCTAAATACCAGCCGTTTGGCAAAGGCTTTAACAGTCAGGTAGTTGTTCCTCTGAGCTTTCTCCAAACAACACCCAGGAGTAAAAATCAGAGGGGATTTTCTTTCGGTCAGCAGGACTAGTTGAATCCTTAACCATGCCTCTTGGGGTAGGGTGGGGAGAAATATATATAAAATCAGCCAATTTTGGAAGAAGTTCATCTGCCTCTTTTCTACTGGGGACTTGGGAAACTGGAATTGTCATTATGTTGTCATTTTGTATGTTCAAAAGAACACATCTTAATTTCTGGTGCAAGAATCAGCATTCTTATTTGATTATTCTGATAGGAACACTTGTTCTTTATGAGATGAACTGTTTTCTTCTCGAGAAAAAATGCAACATATAAACATTTTAGAATGAGAATGAGTTCATATTTCTTCTGGTGGGATAAGTAAGCCTAATGCTATATTTTTGAATCTGCTGTAGCCACTTTGCCTGATGTTAAAACCAACTACAGCTACAGTGCACTACTTGCTTCTCTTCTTGTTTGTCAGCGTGTATCCATAAATACCAGACCATAACACAGTCAGTGTAGTAAAACTGNCTTTCGGTCAGCAGGACTAGTTGAATCCTTAACCATGCCTCTTGGGGTAGGGTGGGGAGAAATATATATAAAATCAGCCAATTTTGGAAGAAGTTCATCTGCCTCTTTTCTACTGGGGACTTGGGAAACTGGAATTGTCATTATGTTGTCATTTTGTATGTTCAAAAGAACACATCTTAATTTCTGGTGCAAGAATCAGCATTCTTATTTGATTATTCTGATAGGAACACTTGTTCTTTATGAGATGAACTGTTTTCTTCTCGAGAAAAAATGCAACATATAAACATTTTAGAATGAGAATGAGTTCATATTTCTTCTGGTGGGATAAGTAAGCCTAATGCTATATTTTTGAATCTGCTGTAGCCACTTTGCCTGATGTTAAAACCAACTACAGCTACAGTGCACTACTTGCTTCTCTTCTTGTTTGTCAGCGTGTATCCATAAATACCAGACCGCATTGCAGTCAGTGTAGTAAAACTGTCTCACCTTCACAGAATCACAGAATCACAGAATCACCGGGTTGGAAGAGACCCACTGGATCATCGAGTCCAACCACTCCCACAAAACACTAAACCATGTCCCTCAGGACCTCGTCCACCTGTAACTTGTGAAGGTTCAGCAGATACTTGGAAAGTCATAGTTCTTTACAGTGAGAAATAATATCTTCTTTATAAAACAGGGTGAAAGAAGTCATTATTTCCAAGAAAAGCCTTCTAGTCATAGTCATTTTGCTCTTAGTTTATATGTAGGTTGGAGCTTTAGCCTTGTGCTTATAATATACTGATTTATTTATACACTAATCCATACCAGAATGTTCTGATGAAAGTTGAAGTCTGATTAAGTAAAAGCTGCCGAACTTCATTAATCTGAATCGGTCAAGACTAAAAGGCAGGAAAAAAGTGAGAACATCAGTATGACAGGAGACTATTTCATACGGACAACACGAGCACTTTTTCAGACTACATAGAGATGCTTGTCTCACAGCTGGTTCTATTGACAGATATTTAGTGCCATCTAGTGGTTTTCAGAATGTACATTTTCTAAATGTATCCTTCCTATGTTCAGTTATTGCAGGCTATATTTGAGGTGGAAAGTATAATGACGTGATGAAAACTGTCAAAAAAATGTTTGTTATCANAACACTAAACCAGGTCCCTCAGGGTTTGTTATCACTTGTAACGAGTTTTTTTGTTTGTTTGTTTGTTTGAGTGTAGCTCTTGATTCTGCATTATCAACACACTTTGAATTGCTAAGAGCAGTGGTTTTTTTGGTACGACTTTACACAATGCCTGGAAAATAGTACATTTCAAATTCATACTCCATATTTACTATGAAGTATTAAAAATTCGAAAATAAACCTGTAAATTTTAGAAATTACTAAAGAGAACATGGGATTCTGATCAATAATTGAATTGATTGTCAAAGACAAAAGGATTTTGCCACCTTTTCTCTTTTTTTGGCAACAGCTAATGTAGACATCACCTTTTCATCTTCAAGAAACAATTTTGTTTCTTTTTTCACCATTTTCCTACAGATTCTGAGCTGACATGGCATACTAACACAAAGTGGGGATTTTTTTTCATTATTAACGCGATTGCTTTTCTCAGAAAGCAGTTCTTATTCTTATTCGTATGAAAGCTAACAGAGATCAGCTCAGTTAACACCTTTCTGTAGCAAGGCAAATAAATTTCTGCAATAGAAGCAGGACAACCAATTTCTATAAGGGGTACATCCAGAAGAGGTTTGTGAGTGAGTACCTGTTTGTTGCCCTTTACACTTGCATAATACAAGCATTTCCCCAGCTATATGGGGCACAAACACGTGACAAAACCTATACTGCAAGCAAGTAAATATCTTGTGGATACAGCAGATTTTGCTGTCTTGCCTGACACTTCCTAAAATATGAGATGCACAGGATAAAACCTTATGGCTAGGAACCAGTGGTAGGGAGCAGTAGACATATTTATGGCCTCTTGTAACTAAGCCTGTTTGAAACCCAAAGGCTGAAATGTAAGCAATCCTTCATGGTAGTAGGCTATCACTATTTTACCCCTTAGCATTTGTGCATGGTTGCAGCTGCTGAGTCAGAGAGACTGCACTTATTACATTTCAGTAAACACTGAGCACTACTAGCACTTCATAGAGCTGTTTCCTGTGCTGTTTGCTGAGAAAATTAGTTCCCTTATCGATACAGTTAATTCCCTGCAACAGCTGGGTTGTAACTATCTTGAGTTTGAAGTATTTCAATATAGTAGTTCTACATCATGCTACATAGAAGTAAGAAGACAAGGTGACAATATGGAGCTATTTCACTTCATATGATTGGCTTAGAATGAAAGTTAGTGATCAGTGTACTAATTAAACATAACATGAGTGATAAAAAGGTATCATATAGAATCTAAACACAGAAGCTAATCAGAGTTTGGCAACTTTATTTTTTTCTTAGTTTATGAGGTTTCAAGATTTCTTCTCCTGTGTTTTTCTCATTTCTATTTTAGTGAGAAATAATTTTGCTTTTGGATCAAAATACACATTCTCAGTTTTTCTCTCTCTCAAGGAAAACTGAAAATATGAATGGAAATATTTGTAAGGATTTTTTTTTATTATTCTATCACATTTCCCTACCCTTATTTTTAAAGTACCCTGATAATTCTTCTCTTTAATCTATTTTCAGTGTCTAAATCTTATAGCACTAGAAAGCCACATTACCCTAACTCAAAGCTTAATAGACTTCTATGTAAACTCTTGCAATGTTAAAAAATGCCAGAATTCATAAAACTACCTATGTACTACAACGTCCACTATGGCAAAATAAAGTAGGATCTAGGAGTTACTAAGTGTATTAGGCCCTTTTAGGTCACCTAGAGACTCTTACCTAAATTTCATTTTAAACCTCCTAGTTCCCCATAGAGTTTATGCACTATTAAAGCAGAATAAAAACTAATGGCAGTTTTCAGAGATCTGTGATTCAGGATCATATATACAGCACTGAACTATAAATAAATAGAATGTCTTTCAAAAGAAAGTGCTTGAAGTACTGTATCTAAATTTGCAGGCACTGACTGACTGAAAAAACACATAAATATATTTTCAATAATTTCCACTTAGTCTAATAACACATTTCAACAGGAAAACCAACAAAAGCAAAAATAAAAGGAACTCTTTTACATTGCTCATCTTGGAACTAAATGTGATTTTATTGCATGTGTCAATTAAATTTTTCTGAGTTTTTATTTCTGATTGCACAACAGAAAAGCAGATCGGAAGATTATCTGCAAAACCAATGTAATATAGAACTTTCTACTTCCTCCAACCTGATTTCCTATATGGTGAGACTGAGAACTCCTCACTATGATCTTTAAATTAATTCTTTTCTAACTGATCCTATGAAGAACTTACCCTATACTCAACTCTGTTAGAAAATGGTCTTTTACAAGTCTATTGATCTTGGATTTAGAGAGGGAAATCCTACATTTCCAATCTTTCTCATATAACAACAAAACTAAAGCTCTAAAGTTTATAGTTCTGCCTACAGTTTAAAAGAGAGGGCATTGAAAAGTTACATCTAGGGATATTTCTCTTAAACCTATCACACATTGGATATTAAATTTTACATGGCTAATTGAAAACCTCTTCTGACTGCTCCCTGAACTGTCCTCTTCTCTTCCACAAACAATTCTAAGTACTCTAGAAATAAGGTACTGCTTTCAGGCACAAAGAACAAGGGAATGAGCTTTGCAAGCCAACCTCTTCCCTGTAAATGCACTGATAGCTGCAGAGGAGTAAGGCCTAGAACATTAACAGCAACAAGAATGCAGACAACTGAGAAACAGGCACAATGGCCGTACTTGGAAATATTAAACATCCAGCCTGTCGTTTCAGATTATTTTCCCTCCACCAGTTAAAGAATATAGGATAAAGAAAATGTTGTACACTTCATAGGTTAGAGACAAGATATAAAAGAGACAAGTTTACCCTCAGACTTTATCAAGGCAGACTGGTACAATATTAGGTCTTTCCTGAGAGGTGTTCATCTAACTGTTTCAAAAGATCCTCCAAGAGAGACCATTAACTCTCACAATAGGTTCACGTTTTTCCCCCTGACCTCCATTGTTATAGTGTTTCCACTCTGCGAATCATGAATCCGATTCCTTTTTCATCTCATATGGTGGACAGGATAAGTTATCTGCAGGTCCTAAGCTGTAAGCCAAGACAATAATTGTGGGACAGAGGGAAAAACAGAGCCCTTCTCATTAGTTTTCTAATTTAGTCATTTGAACATACTGCTCTGTAGGCTAAAAGGAGATCAGAGGTCTTTGTAATCACCTCCAGCACTCAGACTGTTAGTTACCTTGCACCCTGTGACCTACTTAATAGTTCTCAAAGGAAGACGTTTTCTGTTGGAGAAAACTAATCCTGGTCACTCTTTTGCCAAGAGTGTTCATCATTGCCAAGATGTTTTTCATCTTAGAAAAAAACCACTATGCCTAATAAACACATTGCTTAGGTGATGGTCTTTATACTAAAGTGTCTACATTTCACAAGTGCTACCCAGCACGGTCTACCTGCTTCCTTCCTGGGTTGGTTCCAGCCCCTTCTCATTAACACTCTTACAGGTAGCCTTAAGGCTCTTGGGCAGTAGATATAGGACACCTTTATGACATACACATGGTGAAAAAGTATTGTAGAACTTAGCAGATTGTAAGAGAAGTACTGAGAGTAGAGGAAATTAATATGGGGATATTTAGCATTCATTAAGTATCAAGAAAATATCTTTGTGGTTGCTTAGTCTGGTGTTGTTCCCAACGTATTAGTTTGTACAGAAGAGTCTCTTGGGGAAGCCATCTGGTATGTTATAGCACAGTATGTACTATTTTTCCTTGTTGTCAAATACATGCATTCAATTAATGATAATCATCTGCTACTTATATGCAGTGAAAATTCCACACACCCCCGCCATCCACCTTCCTGAGTAGTCTTAGCCAAGCTTTGCATAATCACCTCAGGAAACCTTGGTGCTGAAAATTTGATTTCTTTCCCAGAAAGCAGTGTATCAGTGGGGTCCACTTGCTGCTGGGGAGGAAGTAGAAACAGTATCATTGCTTTCTCTCACACATTCACAGCTGGGCTCCCAGACTCAGTCAGCCAAAAAAAAAAAAAAAATAAATTACATAGCCTGCAGAAATGTCATCAGGACTTGAGAAGTGCTGATCTAGGAGTAACAATTGCTCTAAGAACAGTTGTTGTCATCCGTAGAGACTTAGCAATTCCATTGGAGAATCACTTTAGCCAGTTTTTCTCACTGTCATAGAAAAACTTATTTCATATGTGGTTCTTAAAAAAGGCAGAAACAACAACTTTAATGCTAGAGCAAATAGCATTCAGGACTGCACACAGACTGAAACAATCCCTCAATCATAATTATATTACATACTAAATAATAAATAAAAAAATAAAACAAAAATGGAGAATTACCTAAATATACTTCATACACATTTGACTTTATTGGTCACATTTTCTTTGTTATCTTATAATTACGACAAATTTTGACTCAATTGTCTGTGCATCGGAAATTGAACCTAAATTCTGTATTCCTCTGGGTAAGGTCAGGACATCATCAGATGAAGACATAATGAGAGTTCAGACCAGCAGTACCAGAGAAGTCCTTTATCTTGCCACACACCAGAAGCCACAGACTGTTCCAACACCATTAGGAAAATGCCAGCATTTTACATCTCTGAAGTGGTACAGTCAAGCTTGGTTATTTACAGCACTGATTCTGTCACATCCACCCAGGCAGTGGGTGGGAAATAGAGTGAGAAAAAATGTGAGAAAAATGTTGTTTTGGAGACTGCAGGACTAATTCCTCCCTCTCTGTGCTCTTGTCCTTGCCTGGTTTATGGCAAGAGCCATGGGAACCATGGGAAGGCTTCTGTTAAGTCCCAGGGAATGCAGCATGTATGTTAATTTCTCATTTCTCCATCAGCTGTGGCATTAGCCTGACTGCTCTATCTGCGTGACACTTTGCAAAGACCACAAGGGATTTGCCAAGCTGAGGACCTGTTTGTCTGTGTAATGCAGTGCCCTTTGTGGTGTTTGTGTGCTTCCTTGCTCTGTGTCCAGGCTGGTAGGAAGCATTGTGCAAGGTGCCACTGGTGCTGGATTGCCGGGGCTGCCCAGTGCTGCTGTACTGAGAATCAGCCTCTGTAGAGTGCAGATGCTTCAAGCTCAGAAACCCCAAAGGTGCTGATAGAGCCCCTTCCTACCTTTACAAAACGCTCTGGGGAATCACTTGACAGAGCTGGATGTAGCTCTTGTTGGTCACTAAAGAGTCTAAAAATCTTAAAAAGTCTTTAACACTAACTCTGAAAGTCTTTAAGACTACAAAATTCAGCTTACTTTTCCTATTGAGATATTTGAACATGTACTAAATATATGCTGATCACAGGGAGAGAAAACATAACTGGGCTGCTCTAAACCATTTTGGATGCTTTAAAGAACCTGCAGAAAGAGAGAGTAAGAAAGCAGTCCTGATTTTGCTGCAGCACTGGGACCCATAGCTGTTGATTCTGTGGTTAGACGTACCACAAAAATAGTTAAATTAATGAAATTTATGACATTTCTCCTAACATTCAGTTCCTATATAGGTTGCATTGTGGTGATGTTTCAGTGCAGTGAAACCAAAAGTTTTTCAATGGAGTAGCAAACAAAATGTGACTTACACACACTGTCAAGAAAGCCATTTTTTGAAGCTCGTGTTAAACTTGAATACAAATAATTCTGTACAGGTTTAAGCTGCTGTTCTCACTATAGAAAAACAGAACAGAGGGGAAAGGAAAATTCAACTGAATAATATATCTTAGTTTCTGAAGTTCCATTAGAGTACTGATGGATAACTTTTTGCCAGGAAACACTGAAAGTCCCTGGAATACATCTTCCAGTTCTGTCTGTGCCACTTTTGCTGACCACCACATGTAGGCTACAAACTTGTACATGGGTTTAACTTCTTACAAGTTTTAAATTTTTTAAAGCAACTCCTCCCTCTTGTGGCTTTTTGGTAAAGTATATTCCTTCTACTTGGAATTCATATGGAATTTATTTTTTATGGCATATATTTGTTGGTAATTCATTTGGACAAAATGTTAGTCATGAGTTCTATTAACTGTATTTCTTTCCAAAATACAGTAGATCACTGATATGTTTCTTTTCAAATATATCTACACATCTATTTCATATTTCAGTAGTCATGTAAAGCAAGTTGAAAAATATTTCAGTATAAATTTTCCAGAAAGCATAAATGAAAATTTGGCTTATATTTAGGAAAATATATTTGTAGAATAGATTAAGTTTCCTCTAAATATTTTTATACATATACATATAGATGTATAAAAGTGTTTAAGAATAAAAACACCTTTAATATATTGAAATTTTCATATAATTGAGTACTCAGGCAGCAAATACAATATCTAGTCTGGCCACACCAGGAAAAAATTATGATGTTTTTCTTCTGCTGTGTGCTAAGTTTGGATAGATACCCTGTGAATGCAGAAGGAAGAGGAAAGTGCTGTGGCACTTGCACAAGGAGGGAAGTGACAGAATTCATCATTCCTATGGCACGTCAGTCACCACATTCCCTTACTTTTGTCTGTCACACTGTGTACATCTGCCACGGAAGCAGAATACTGATGGGAGGATTTTCCAGCTTTACTTGTCTTTTTCTGTTTACATAACACATTTGGGTGGGGTAGGAACAAATCAAACTTCACAACATTGAAACTATCTTTTTCCCATATTCATTCCAGTAAATTATGCTACATTTTTAAAAAAAGATTTTTATTGAAAGACCTTCTCAAGTAATTAGGATGTGAGTAGAGAATTGAAGGCCAGAGGCTTTACAAGGGCATTGCAGTGACATTATTCTCTGTAAACCCACATATGTGCCCTAAGAGTTGCAGCAAATATATAAAGCTAAATCAACCCTCTTTCAACTTAACACCTTCCAAAATCTACTTTTTCATAAGTGCCACCAGCTAAGAATGTGTACGTGGGGAATTACTCTGGTTCTGTTGATACCATTTTGAACCCCTGTTTCCTGAACATGAGTCTAAGTTTTTGGTTATTTTGCCAACAGTCTCCACATATGAAGCTGTTATCAGTTTTCACCTACTGCAATTCAGTTGGATTCAGGTCACTTGACTGAAACTTAATCTTTTTCTTTTCCAGATTTCTCCTATGGTTTTTAATTTTACTATCAAATACATGCTGAGTATAGCTACATACATGACAGCAACACACAGGACAGCTATTTTGTGCTTCAGATGCTTGGCTATGATGTCTTCAAAACAGAAAAAGAGAGAGCAGTGATTAGAAGATATTTGATTTCATCTGGGATCACTTTAAAGGGAGAGTAGTATATGTCAATTTTTTAATATTTGCAGTCAACTGATTTTCTTCATGCCTGAGATAAACCCTCTGAAGAAAGGAGTGATACCTGCCATAAGGAATTTAGGTAGAAATCTTGAAATTTTGTACCTCCTTCTCTGTGCTTCTGCTGCAAAGATATTTCTTTGAATTCATGACTGAAAACCAGGCCAGATTACAATGTCTAAGTGAGTCAGGAGTGTAGTCGTTAAAGCTTGGCTCCCACTGAAAACCCCAGCCTGTAAAGCTTCCAGGATCTGACTATATTCATTCTGAGATAAAACAAGTTTGGTTCTGATTTCCAGCTGTGAACAATGCACTAAGGAACAAGAATCAAAGGTCTATTTGCCTATCCATGTCTTGATGATGACTAACCACACAGGGCAGAAAGCAAGGAATGAGATAGAGTCATGTAGTGAATTTGCTTGGAGCCTCAAAAAAAGGAAAACAAAACAAAGCAACAAACGTAGAAAACTCAAATTCTCTAACTTGTCTTAAAATGCTTCAGCCTTTGAAGAGGAAACATGGCTTCACAAAGAAACATGGCTTTCACTTTCCAGTCTGCTGGGAGTGCAGTTTTGTAGGGGTTTTATTTTAGAAACTCACATCAACTAATTGATTTTCTCATCATAAATCATTTAACATGGAGCTATCCTTTCAGTACTCCTCTGTTGACACATTTCTTAGCCCAACACCACACATTTCAGAGTAGTCACAATGCTAGCATGGCAGACTGTGGTATCCCTTGGGTTATTCAGTATAGGAATAGTGTGGGGCAGATAAAGGTAGTAATACATCAAGATTATGAAATATTCAGGAAAGATTTTTCCTTAGGGAATTCTTAGATACAATTTTTGTCAGGGCAGGTGCATAGCCACTGTGTTATTTATTAGACAGAACAAACATGGAGAACTACAGGCATGATTTATATTTAATTTGGAGTATTCTTTAAAAACGACAGTTCCATTGGGAAACATTGACTACTCTGAATTGCTCTAGCTAAGGAAAATTAGCACTTAACATGTGTAGGAAACTATAATAATTCTGAAGGCAGAAACAGCTTCAGTGACAACTGAAGACAAGAGATAGTAATTCAAATAAGATTAATACAGAAAGAATGAGATGGGAGCATGTTTCACTTGCTTACGTACTTTACATGAAAGAGCTGCTGCAGGGAGCTAGGGAGAAAAGCAGTAGTATCTAATTCCTTCTGTTCACTGCCATGTATGGATAATCATATTGAAACTGAATAGGTTTGCATAGAAAATAATGGCATAGCAAAAGCTGCTGTAGGATAACTGGGGAAGGACTAAGCAGTGTACTACCTTGCTGTCATGGTTTGATTTTGGTCCCTTCAGAATAGCCAGGTTGTGGCTGAGGAAAAAAACTACAATCCCCAGTATTCCATGCAACCTTTTCTATGTAAATCAGGGTGTATTGTGGGGGTGGGTCACACCTCCTTTTTCCTGCCAGGGATCCATCTTATCTTCAGTCCAGCCAGGAGCGGCATAGAGTGCCGGTGGTGACTTTGCTATCTGAAGAGTGTGGTGATTTTATTTTCTCTCGCTAGCTTATATTAATCTGTTTTCTGGATTCTTTGTTTTTCTGTGTTTTGGGGAATCACTGTTTGCTTCCCTACGGGACAGGGGATGTTCTGGGGGGCTCTTATTCTCTGATTATTGTATATGTAGTATTTTAGTTGCATATTAGTGTTAATACATTATGTATAATCACTTAGTTTCAGTCTGCTTGTTTTTTAGTATTCTCAGCCTTTCTTTCCTCCTACCTTTTCTCCCCAGGGGGGTGAGGGGTGGAAGGAAGGGTGGTTGCAGATTACTGTGAGGGTTTTGGGGAGTTTTGACTCAAACCATCATACTTGCACAGTTAGATCTCCTGTAATAATTTTTGTTCCTCTGCCCACTCAAAAGTAACAAAAAAGTGAAAACAAAATTAACGATGACTTTTAAAACATGATGGTCAGCACTTTAAGCCAGAGTGGACTACATGACATCTGACTGTGGAATTCAATGTTGTGCACTGTGCCCTTTTCCCTGCTTGACAGCACATGAACAAAATATGAAAAAAGAGGTTTTGAAGAAAAAGAGTGTGTTTGAAGTCTTTTTTCCTGCCAAAAAGATGAAGAATATGAATGCTCAGTCTGCTTTCTAGTGTAAAGCCTAGGATGCTACTCCTATGAGGCAGATTCAATAAAACCATAGGAGGTGCCTATTCAATACACTGTTAAGCTGTATTACTTCTTGCCATAGGACGCGAAGAATGATCAACATTTACAGGATTAAGGAAGCTCATTAAGGTAGAATCTGGTGTACTGGAGCATGTCAAGTGAAGCATCACCAAGACAGTTATGGGTCTGGAGAACATGGTGTGCAAGGAGAGCTCAAGCCCATTCAGTTGTTAAGCCTGGAGAAGCGAAAGCTAAAGAAGGGCTATACATCCTTCATGTGTATACCAAATGTGTAGTTACAATGCAAACAGAGATGAAAGATAAAGGTATGAACAGACAAAGAATAAAAAGCAGCAGTTGCAGGTTACATCAAGAAAAGTTGTAGCTAGTTAAAAAGGAAAATATTTCACAGCAAGGACAGTCACACTGGCATAGGGTGCTAGGAGAAGCTGCAAAGCCTCCTGGTTTTGGAGGCACTCAAAAACCAGCTGCAGGAGGCCCTGATCAGCCACATGTAGCACTAGCTTTGATTAAATCCCATAATGCTGTGAAAAGGAAATCCGTCAGAGTTGCTGTCCCAGAGCTACAGATCACTGAAGGCTGAGCGTTCCTCAGGGAAATGACACTAGTTCTGCTTCTACTGCTCCACTTGTCCCTAGGCATACTTTTACTGGCCATGGTCAGAGAAAGGTCGCTGGGCTTGGTACACCTCTTATTTCCTTATTCATGTTCCTGTTAAGATGACCATGGACACTTTCTGAGTGTCCATGATGTAACAAGTGTTGCTATGGCCTCAAGTTCTGCCAGGGCTTGTTCAGTCTGAACATTAGGAAAAAGGTTTCATGGAAAGGGTCACTGGGCACTGGAACAGGATGCCCAGGGATGTGTTTGAGTCACCTTCCCTGGAGGTGTTTAAGGCACAGGTGGACGAGGTGCTAAGGGGCATAGTTTAGTGTTTGATAGGAATGGTTGGACTCAATGATCTGGTGGTTCTCTTCCAACCTGGTTATTCTATGATTCTATTTGTTCTTCACAGGTATACTTACTAAACGTGTGTCATGGTCACATTGTATGTTTATTAGGCTATCTGTTGCATCCAAACACTGAAAGAAGACATCAAATGCTGAAGTTTCTGAGCAGATTTTATTCACTTCTGATGGTGTATGATGTTTGAGATGCCAGGGAAATTAATATTTAATAAATGGATTAAAAAAAGAAAAGGAGGAAAGCTATATGCTTCCTTATCAAGTCCCTTTATTTAACTTTGGTTGATGAGAAGGAAACTACACTCTGCACTAAACACTGAGAGAAATTTGATTAATCCTCTTAGTTTATTAGTCTTAATTTGTTTTTTCTCAATGCTGTGATGCCTGTTCTGCTTCCACTGATATTTATTTAAATGAAAGTTGTTTTTTTAAAGTACACTTGAAAAAATAAGGTCTAACATACAGCTATTGCTCTTTCACTTCGATTTCTCCCTCTTTCCATCCCCTCCCAGCACTTCCATGTTAACTGTTTTAAGATAAGGTCCTAAATGTTGAACATTTTGCCATGGGGTCAAATGGAATCTGAACTGGATTATATTAGCGTCACATGAATACTTTTAGACTAGTACTTATATTACCAATATTATGAAATGAGAATAAAATTAATGGCTTTTTTTCTCCATTGTTCTTGCATTCTGTGTTTAAAATATCAAATCAATTACACTAAGGAAAATGGAGGAAAGGAAAAAAAAGCAAAACCGGTTTTGATGTGAGGCAAATGTTGATTAAATATATTAAATGGATTACAATTTTTTTTTCCTACATCTTTTCCTTACTGATGTACTGGAATGCAAAGTTTTGTTATTCAATCTGAAAAGTCTTCAGATGAAATACATTTATTCTTTACTAATCCTCAGATGGGCCCTTAGTAGCATTTTTTAAATTATGCCTTCTCGTTGCTGCTTGCCCCAATGTAGATCTCCTGTGTGGATTTTCCTTTGGTCCATCCTTTTGGCTTTATGACTGAGGGCTGACACTTAATAGAAAGATGTGGGTGAAGGAATGTAACATCTGTTTAATTCCAAATACATTCTGTTCAAAAAGAACTAATTTTGGCATCTGCTTCTGACCCATTCCATCTCCAATTGACCTACCCCAGTAACTCTTGTTTGAACTTGTGTAGCTATTTCAGCCTTGGAGGATACATTTTAGTACTTTGGACTCAAATATAATTTTCAAGCCATTTAGCCAAATATTACTGAAAAGAACAGTGTTACCCCTGCATTATCCATACTCCCACTGACAGTAGCCAGAAATATAAGGAGTGCACAGACATTTGCCAATGGAAATTTATGAGCAAGATCTACTTTGGGAGCCAAGAGATCCACTTGCTTTGTATTGTATCTTATTTTCAGGTGTCATTGTTGGTCCTTCCAAGCAAAATAACAGAGTGTCTGGGAGTAGAAAAATTTACCTATTTGAGTTTTTTTCATTTACAAGCTCTAGATACTGTTGGTAGAACAGTTGGAGTTTTTTGCTACGAGCGAAAAGGTATTAACAAATGCAGATGCACAACAAATTGTCTGTACTTGTTATGAAGAAAGGGTGGAGGATGTTTTCTTTGGATTGCGCTGATTCCATTACTTTTTAAATGTCTCAAAAGCCCATATGAGTGGTAGGATGGCCAGTGGGTGTAAATAGGGTTTTAACAGGAAGGTCAAGTTCTCTTGACTTGAAAGCCAGATGTTCATAGCAAGACTGTCATTTCCTGAGATGTTTGAACTGCATGTGTTCAGATATCCTTGCATTCACTGAGCAGTTTTCTACGAGGAAAACAGATTTTTTCACCCTGTCTTTGCTTGCAACAATCACAGCTATCTATAATATAATATGCTTTAAGCTAATGTCAATACAGGCCTTCTTAAATGGCCTTTTGGTTTTCATGACTCTTCAGAATTTGGTATGTGATCATGAAAACTTTCATTTCTGTTTCTTATTTTTACAGGACTACTCAAAACATGTACTATTTACAAGTCATTTGTCCAACATTATAAATTTGCCATGAAAGCTTTAGCTAAGCTCGATGTGACTGACGGTCCATGAAATTTTGGAAGATTTTGTGGATATTTTAATAATGCAGACGAATGTTAAACATATGCTGGGCTACTTAAGTGTCATGTGGTGACTTTCCTCAAATGTGGTTGAGATTGATTATATCTTGACAGTTGAATTATATCAGCAGGAAATTATTTGTAAAGCCTCCTTCCTAACTTTGTTATTTACATTTACACCCCAAACTGAAATGGTTGAAGCAGCCTTTGAAAGCAACAATAGAAAAGTATGCAATTCCTCTTGAAGACCTTTCTTTCAAAGGCTTTCCTTTCTAAATTTACTCCCAGTAAACTTCTTATGTTTTAAATTCCAGCCCATGATGTCTGAAAATTAAAACCCCCTATTATTTCATTTCGCACATTAGAAGTTTTAAAATATTTTTCTGAATAAAATCTTCTTGAGATTTTACTCCCACCCATTATCTTAGTAAGTTTGTATAAGCTGAGATATTTCAGAAAAAATTATGGTGGATGCCAATATATGACATTATTTTCCATATTTGCCAGTGACCTTAACTCCTGGTCAGCTTTTCTCTCTCATCTTACATTTTTCTAAAGTATTTTGAACTTCCGGTGGCAATGGTAATGCTTTATTTTGAAAATCTCACCTAGTTGCATTCAGTTCTCAGTACTGGATATATCACCATTTACACTTGCTGAAAATCACCAAACACTTCATTTTCAGCTGATGTGCTGGAATAAGGAAGAAGTAGCGGCATATTTCCTGTGATCAAAACTTTTGTAGCTGTATATATGAAATTAACAAATATGCCAAGAGCTAGAAAATTAATTATTTTTATACTTTTCTTTGAAAATAATATTGCTAATTTTTCTTCTTAGGTTATAGAATCTCTATAGCATGTTCAAATCCATAGCTTTTTGTAGATTTGGAGGTAAATTTGTTACTGTCATGGGATGGAGAAAATCACTGTAATACTGGAGTGTCAGGTCCCCCCCACACACAAAAAAATTGAGATGTTGCCTGTAACATTTTATTTAACAAATTAAAAAACTCAACTCCAATTAACTTCAAAGTAGTTCTCTTCTGATTTAACACACAATTGAGTATGATACTGCCAACATTTAAAGCAATTCTGTAGATCAGTTTCTGAGAGGCTATCTTTTTTGTTTTCACATCTTCTACCAACAAAAAATCAGTTCCTTTGAACACTGATCTGATCTTTGATCAAAGAGGCAGAAGTTGCAGGGAGCCTAGTCTGGTGAATAGGACAGGTGCTCAAGCACAGTGATGTTGTTATTTGCTAAAAGGTGCTTCACAAAGAACTGTGGGATCACGCACACCAACATTTTCTGACTGAGGGTAAGAAAATATCTATATTTGGACACTCATCCACTCATATTGAGCATTGTCTCACTATGACAGGTTAGAACATGCTTCTCTCTCACCCAGTTCCTGAATAGTAGGGTTATTCTAATTTTTTTTGTTGTGTTAGACCTCCTATTGTTTTGTCCTGTGTGATGCTTCTTTTGAAATATTTCCTGATGTGAAACCTATAGGAACAGAGGTTGAAGTGAATACTTGTTTTACATGTATTGTTGAATAATGGCTATGGCAGCAGGTCACTTCTATTATCAGTTTAGAGACGATACAAAAGTCTTACTGGTGAGAAGCTTTGATTCTTGTCTCTGTGTCACCAAACTAATTTTTTAAACATATTGAGATCTTAACATTAATATAATGGTTTACCAAAGTACATTACTTGATGTCTACTAAGTTCTTAGAAATTTCATCTGGAAGGTTAATGTCTACTGACTCCAGTGAGACTTAAGCATGTAAATGTGTGCTTACTGGGGAGGGAAATTGCCCTAGATGAAGGATTACATGAAATACTGTTACACATGGGAGTTACACATGCATATGAAGGACTGCTGAATCATGGACAATTAATATTTACATTCCTTTTGAGGTTTTGTGTTTTATTAAGAAATACATCTAAGCAACACTGAGACATCAAGCAGCTGAGAATAGAAATATGACAAACAGTTGTATGTGTTTATGAAATTAAGAGAGTTAACCAGGCACTCCTCTGTAGGAAGGAAAATCACATATTATCATAAGAATCTCACAGTTTCAGAAAAAATCATACCTACATAACAAAAATCAAAACAAAAAAATAAATTGACAAACATAATGAAAATACTGTGTTAAAAATAAAATATACTATCAGGGTACATGTTTTAGTATTTTTTGAAGTAATGCTTGTGTAGTTTGAACTTGAAGATATTTTGGACTAATACAAAATTTTGCACTGATTTGTATAAGGGTTAGGTACTACTGCCATTTGCAATACTTTCCGTCTTGTTCTTTCTACATAAGCAGCAGGTCTAAGTCTATAACTATTTCTTATTATGTAAACTATCCCTTTTATAAACTTAGTGGCTCTGGAGTATTTATATAATCCAGTCAATTTCCTAGTACGCTCAACTTTCCAAGTTATCCAAGTTGCATCATATTTCCTTATTATACTTATACATCTTCAAAGATGTGTAATATGATCCATGTGATTTGTGTGGAAAAAGTTGATAGCTCTAATTCAGTTTATTTCCACTTCCATTTTCATTTTTCCATCTTGTACTTTACTTTGAGTATTTTAAACTTACTATCAACAGTTTCTCCTGATTCTCCATGACTAGGAAGCTTGGAACTTTGTCTGTCTCTAACACGTCATAAAAATAATATTTCCGTATGTTTTATAAACAGATCTGGCATGCTTCCTCGTATCCTGTTCAGCATGGTTCCCCTTGCCTGAGCAATACTGCTTTTGCAAAGTGTCTGCCCAAAATAATGTTGAAGCCAGTTGTAGTGCAGATTTAGGCCCTTCTCATCCTTGTTATTCTGCTCCAGATTTGATAGTCTACACAGCTCGTGAATATGCACCCAACATTACACTTCCGTATGTTTAGTAAAGGAGTTTTGTGTGATTTAAGGACCCTGAAACGTTCCTTGGCCATTTACCCAACTCTGACATGGAGCACTTTTCATGTGAAGTTATGTTTTTGTAAGAAGAAATAAACATATTTGATTCTGTGTAGTACTGTTTTTTTGCAGTGTGGATGCTTATAGAAACCGAAAGTAAGACCTGAAGTAACAGCCTTGACATGTAAGCATTCTACTCAAAGACATCCTTATCATTAAGAACAAAATGATAGGATTGCATGACCTAAGGAATTTAATTCCAAAGATGTTAGAAATCCACTAAGTTGCACAATACAGATGCTATACTGCTCAAATCAATTGGGTTTTAAGCAGGATTACACATGATATGGCAGGAAAATTCTCTCTTTTAGAAAGATGTAAAATAACAGCAATGTTTAAATTAGTAAATTGGGATGTAAAAAAAATCATAAGCATATGTATATGTAAACTATGGTTTCAAGACTTGGGCTGACATAAGGATCCAAATATCATGATAAAAAATCTGTCAGAAAAAAAACAACAAACAGTCCATAAAAATTGAGTGTTATCTAGAAGGTAATTGAAAGGAAAATGAGCAATGTTCTTAAAGTCAAAGAAAACCCAAACATAGCTAATGAAATCTGGTGGGTGCACAAAGTTTACAAAGAGGATACACATAAATGCTCAATTCTCTATCACCTAGAGCTTGGTAAATTTGGAAATAAGACATGTGCTAACTTTTTTTTTTTTTATAATTATGGCTTTTATGTACAATGTAACTTTTGAGACTACACAGCTGAAATCCTCGGGTTACTAAATCTGTCTTCTGGAAATGTTGCAGACCAGTGCAATGGATGGCAACAGTTCTCCACTGTAATAAATGATCTTGAAATTATATGATTTGATGCCCAATAATGTCCAGAACCCTCATTATATGAGAGTCTATGTTTTTACACATGTTTGTACTGCATAAATAATATAGGATCTCTTAGGTGATTTGAGAAAACTTGTCCAAGTCAAATTTGTTGATACAACAGTATTTGCATTGCCCCATTGATTTTGTTAAGAAAATATTAAACCTATTTTCATGGAATTAAGGTGTAAAAACCTGTGAACCCTGTCAAAATTTCACTCATGATGTAAAATATTATTGGATTTGAGCATCAAACATGGCCCAAAGTAAATGTAGATTAACAGATTATGTCTAGACTAAAAACTCAGAAGGAAAAATGACCAAGGGAAATATTACATTTACTCTTGGGTATTTTTGAAGAGGAATTTTAATTATGCTTTGTGCAAAGGACTATGGAATGCATCTGGAAGAAAGCAAAAATAACAGGTAAAGTTGTTTGCTCTATATCTGCGGAATTCAGAACACAGAAATGTTAGAAAGGAGTAACTGAAGTCACCATATTATAACTCACTCCTCCTTTCCGACTATGGAGAAATGTTGTTATCATCACTGGAAAATGGAAGTTAGCTTGCATGCATAAGAAAGGTTTTGTTTCTTTCTATGTAGTCAGTTTGGTGTGTCAGTACTATCTTTCCTATTTTTCTAGCTACTGGCAAATGCATAACAAGCAAACAGAAGTATGGGAAATAATATCCACTTAGTGGTATTGCACCCTTGAGAAATCACAACCTCTGTGCAGTTCACAAAATCACAGACTTGAGGAATAGTTGGCATTTGAAGGAACCTCTGGAGATCATCTCTTCCTACCCCTCTGCTAAATTAGGTTCACCTGGAGCAGGTTGCACAAGAACATGTCCAGGTGGGTTTTGAATATCCACAACCTCTCTGGCAGCCTGGTCATGAGATCAGTTTTTCCTCATGTTAATATTCATACTGCTGCTCTTCAGGATTTTTTTTTTTTTTTAGAAATCTACTTTAGAATGTGTTCTTTAGTGTGGGTTGGTGTTAAGTGAGAAATATTACACTGGGAAATGATAGAGAAAGATTTGGTCAAGGCTGAAAAGGAAGTACACATATTGATGAATGGCGACCACTGGAAAAGAACTGCCAGAAGAAGAGTAAACTATAACTTGCAGAATCATTTTATTGTGTGATCCAGAAATAGATAGATTTGTGCCAATTGTTATTTGTACTTTCTAGATAGGTTATGCATACAGTAATTACTATGAGTTTTGCCAGCTGAGCTAAGAATATAAGGTGAGGTTTTGAAATGTCTCCAAAAAGGAGAGGCCTGAGAAGCATGATGTAACCTGCCTACAGATGCCACATTTGAAAGTGGAAATAAGTATTCAAACACATTGACTACTTTAAAGTCTTGAACAGGTATTGACTCCTGCTTAGCATTTACTTCTTGTCTTGTATCTGACTCCTTGTGCTATCTCCAGAAGCATTGCTCAGCTGCCCATTTCAGCTCTACTTCAGTTATTTCCTGCTACATTTCAGTTATCATACTTCCTAAGCTATAACTATCTAGGCAGTAAATTTTCAGCTGCTAACTTCCTTTGGAGATAAATTGTTTTTACTGTTAACAAAGTGACCCTTCCAAGCATCCTAAACATATTGGGTTTTAGCATTCAGCCACTGCTTCATATTTTGTCTTTATTTAATGAATCCTCTGAAATCAAGCTAGACCTTGGAAAGGTACTGTCAGCAAGAATCAAAGTAAATATACATTTCCAAAATGGGATTATAGCCAAATGAGGGATCTACATTCATATTTGTGATACAAAAGACTCACTCAGTCTTCAGCTTGAAATTCAACCTGAAATTGACATAGCAGTTTTTAAAGACTTATTACTATTCTTGGTATTCAAGTTCCTTGGACTCCACAGAAAATCCAGAAAAAAAAGGCAGCTGTGTTCCTGGGACGTGAATGTGGCTGTGTGTCACAGTCAGGATGATGAACACAGACAAGGTCACAGCAATTCTGGCCCTGTGATGCAGAATGTCTCTAGAAAGATTTCTGGTAGAAATTGAAATATTTATATAATCTATAAACAGCTTTCTTGTTGATCATTTCATAGGATATTGCCACCTAGTTTTTCTTTGCCTTCTCTTGGATAAATACTAGACAGATTTTTATTTTGTATTTCTTTCATTGTCATACAGGTTTCTACCTCTTTTTTATTATGCTCAGTTCTTCTAGTCTGAACTAGTTCAAATGCAGTGGCTTTATTGAATTTGATATATTACTAAATGCAACAGAAAAATGTTTATATTTTACCCTGTTCACATAGTTCAAGAATAGAATCTGGAGTCAATATTCTGTTAATTTTAAGTTAACACCAATTCTTTAGTTATTAAAGACATGCTCTCTGAAGATTAAGTTTCCCACCATTAATATTTCACTTCTTTGTTAGCAACATGTAGCAATACAGAAATAAAAATCCAAGAAAACAAAACCCCAACCAATTCATAGGGAAGCTCAATGTTTCAAATTATTCCTTTCAGTGGACTGGTATCTATGTTCTTATTAAAACAGCTGAACTTTGAAATCCAGTGAAACTTCCAATAATTTTAAATCAAAATTTACTTGAGATCCTGGAGATCTTTTCTGCTGACTTCAGTGGATTTTGATGGAAGATCTGGTAAGAATACTAATGCAAATTAAAGGAAATCTCTGTGTCTTTACTTCAAATAAAGAAATAGGAAAACAAATATCCTAAATAAAAAAGTATGTACACATTATAACGAGTGTTAAAGAGGACATTAATTTAGCAGTTCTATCTATTATTTTTTGACTGTACTAAGCCATTTTCCACAAGTAATATTTATGGATTACACCACAATAAGGATGATGGGAAAATTGCTACAGATTAGAATCAAACTGTTTTCTACTTTTGAGGGGCATTTTCTCATTTATGTGCAGCACTCCAAAACCAGAATCCTTGGCAGATCTTTCTGTGGTTGAAAATTCAATTACAGTTCCATCAGAAATAGTAGAGGCACCAGTGGAAAGATTTTGGAAGCTACTTGTGAAATAGATTTCATTCCCACCTCACACAGCAGAGACATTCTTGTCATATCCAACAGATTAATATAGGGCCTGAATCCTAATGTTTTGACAGTATTTGTGTCTGGATAATTTGAGTTAAAATGACTCCAAAAGAGAAAAAGCCTCTACCACTCAAAACCCAACTCAAAATTTTAATCAATGTTAGGTTCAAAAACCTGATTCTCCATTCTTCCATTATCATGTGTTGGTTTGAGGTGCCTTAGTGTTGTTATACAGTATGTAGTATTCTAACAGGAAAATTCCTTTCACTTTTATTATCTTACTATTCAGGTTGGTTTTGTCCCAGTTCAGCAAAGTATTTCATTATTAACTTCAGTGTTAAATTCAAGGAGTTAATCAATAGAACTCCCTGGGAACAGTCTTCAGAGATGAGGGAGTAGAACAGAGCCAGTATATATCTAAGGATGCTTTTCATAGACTGTAAGAGTCCTCAGTCCCCAGACGCAGGAAATCAGGCAGGGAAGCAAAGAGACTAACATGGCCGAGTCAAGACCTGCTGGTGAAACTGAAGAGGAAGAAGGAACTGCACAGACAGTGCAGGCAGGGACAGGGAACCTGGGTAGAGTATAGGGATGCTGCCCAGTTGTGTAGTGAAGAGGTCAGGAAGCCTAATGTGCAACTGGAGCTGAACTTGGCAAGGGAAGCAAATAATAACAAGAAGGGTTTCTATGGTTATGTTAGCCAGAAAAAGAAGGTATACCCCTTATGATGAACTAAAAAGGGTGGAAAGGAGGACTCTGTGAACTACCACCTGTCAGCCTCACACTGATGCTTGGAAAGATCATGGAACAGATCCTCCTATCAGCTATGCTAAAGCACATGGTGGGCAGGGAGGTGATTTGAGACAGACAATATGGCTTCACTAAGGATGAGTCCTGTATGATCAACCTAGTGGCTTTCTATGGGGTAACCACACCAGTGGACATGGGAAAAGCAATAGATGTGATCTATCTGGGCTTCTGTAAAGCCTTTGACATGGTCCCCCATAACATCTTTCTCTCTAAATTGGAAAGATATGGATTTGATGGGTGGACTATTCAGGAATTGGTTGGGTGGTCATATTCAGAGAGTAGTGGTCAATGGCTTGATGTCCAGATGTAGATCTGTGATAAGTGGTGCCCCTCAGGGGTCCATACTGGGACCAGTGCTGTTTAATACCTTCATCAGTGATAGAGACAATGAAATTGGTTGCACCCTCAGAAAGTTTGCAGATTACACCAAGCTGAGTTGTGCAGTTGTCACATGAGAAGGACAAGATGTTATCCAGAGGGACCTGGACAAGCTGGAGAAGTGGGCCTATGAGACTTTCATGAGGTCCAACAAGGCCAAATGTAATGTCCTATACACGACTTGTAGCAATCTGAAGTTTCAATACAGGATGGGGTATGACGTGAGTAAGAGCAGCCTAGAGGAGAAGGACTTGGAAGTGTTGTTTGATGAGAAGCTTGATATGAGCTGGCAGTGTGCACTCACAGCCCAGAAGGCCAACTGTATCCTGGGCTGCATCAAAAGAAGGGTGGCCAGCAGGATGAGGGAGGTGATTCTGCCCCTGTACCCTACTCTTGTAAGGCTGCACCTGGAGTATTGTGTCCAGTTCTGGAATCCTCAATATAAGAAGTCTATGAAACTGTTTGAACAGGTCCAGAGGAGGGCCACTAAGATGATCAGTGGTCTGGAGCACCATTGCTATGAGGACAGGTTGAGAGAGTTGGTTTTGTTCAACCTGGAGAAGAGAAGGCTCTGGGGAAACATTACAGCCTTCCAATACCTGAAAGGGGCTACAAGAATGCTGGAAAGGGATTTTTCACAAGGACATGTAGTGATAGGACAAGGTGAAATGGCTTTTAATTGGAAGGAGGAAGATTTAGTCTAGACATTAGGAAGAAATTCTTCACAAAGAAGGTGGTGAGCTGCTGGCACAGGTTGCCCAGGGAGGTTGTGGCTGCCCAATCCCTGGAGGTGTTCAAGTCCAGGTTGGATGGGGCCTTGAGAAGCTTGATCTAGTGGGAGGTGTCCTTGCCTATTGCAGGGGGTGCTTGAACTAGATGATCTTTGATGTCCCTTCCTACCTAAACAATTCTGTGATTCTAGGATTCATTCTGTGATTCTAATTTCAATTCATTCTGAATGGCCATCCTTAAAAAAGGGATCAGCCTTCAAATATATGAATAAGATCACTGGTGTTGACTCTAATACTGTCATCAATGAATCCTGCTGATGTGTGACAGCAAGGTACTACTGGTTTTCTCTTTATATGTGCAAGTCCTATGGAAGTTTGCGAACTGAAACAAAAAAGCTGAAGATAAAGAAAAGGACTGAAGGTTCTTCCTAATCCCATCAGTATTATAATATACAATGTTATATAATGAAATATAGATTCTACCACAACAGAAATTATTGTAGATGTATAGGATGTGATGATGAACACACAGGAAAAAAGAGACATCTAAGTACATAGTGTGAATTTTAAAAGGCAGACTACTTTTGTGTAGTCTAGGGTTAAAGCATATAATGTGGATAAAACTAGGTACACTTAATTTAGTTGAAAAATATTGGTTTTTAATCTGCTTACCTATTACTGTATAACTTCATTCTCTTATTTGCTTTGAAGAAGTACAACAATTATGTCTTGGTTATTTAAATGAACCCAGACAATTAAATGAGTTTCTCTTAAATTAGTACACGTACTTTACTTCTCAGCCAAGAAACTCATTCACTGTCTCCTGTCTCCAAGTTATTTTAGTGTCATATAAATAGGTCTACGTGAGTTAAAGAATTAGTACTTTACTTAATTTGCTTGCTTTCAACAGCCAGCAACCCTCAATATTTGTATTCTCAGCCAGTTCTGTTTCAAAATCAGACTGCTATTCTGAGAGACAGAGCTTTAAAATATGCGTTAGTGAAGATTGTCTAGACTGAAATGCAATATCAGTACTGGAATAAAAGGAAAAGCTTAGATCAAACATGAAGTGATTGAATCATTCTACATGTAAATGTATTTCCTGTTCAAACCTATAACTTATCTGGATTCTAGTTATTCCTTGTATTATAACTTTTGTTACAGTGTGAGTTATGTCTCTTATTCAGCTGGCATATGATGGCTTACTTATCAAACATTAGTTTGCTTACTTGAAGACCTGTAAGAGACCAGGTTCTTTGGGTAAAGTCCTCAGTAGGCATTCTGTACAGTTTCTTTTTTAAAATAGTGTTTCCTTGACCAGTTCTGTTGCTGACAATTTTTTCTCCAGTCACACTTGTAGGAATCATGAGCAATCTTTGGGTCAAAGGAGTTACATTAATGTGCAAATCACATAATTAACACAACATATGCCCCTTCATGTATTCTTTGACAGGTCAGCCTTGGTACTTTTGGTACCATATTTTGGTTTACAGTGATGTAGCTGTAGTGATGCAGCCATAGTAGCTGCTACTTTTTGTGCTGGGCATAGGCACAATAAGAGAATTGCATCCTCCTCCCTCACTCTCTGCCATCACAGAGGTAGTTTGAGTTCAAAGAGCTTTATAGAGATAATGAAGGTGGTATTCTGATCGAGAGTGCCTTGCCTTCCTTTGTATACCACTTTACAGAAAAGATGTTATGTAGGCCATATAAATTTATTTTCAGATCTGGCTCAGCTACTCTCCTGTGACCAATTGAACAGTAAACATATTGTAATTTCCAGCATATTATACAGTAATGCTGTCTTGCTTTCATAAACCCTACAGTTTATGACATGTTATTGATTTCACAAAATCCACATTTGGTCTTGTTCTTGTTTCCTACTAGGTTTAGGGCACAAAAAAAATTGAAGTTTACGGTAAGGTGACTAGTTCTTAACCCTTCCCCAATCCATTATAAAGTCATTATAAATCAAATTTGGAAAATCCCAAAACATTTTGTTCCTGGGCCAAATGTGAGGTGACAGTTACTGCTGAGGTTGAATACTTCTTTCCAGCTGTGTATGAATTTTTGTCAGTATTTCACCTGAGTCTGTCTCTAAGGGGTAGCAGTAGATGTTTGCAAGTGTGATTATTTCAATTCAGTATTCCTATTTTAACAAAAAGATTTTTAAAAGTGTACAACTCGGTACAATTATCACTACACAGACAACATGAAACCTCTCCCTTCAGAAAAAAACCGAAGACTGAATGCCTCTATTTGTGCTTCTGATTCTTTATGAATACTAATGTTCACAACCACAGATTAAATTAATCTCAGCTGCCTCAGTCACACTTGGTAAATGAATCATAAAATAGTTTCATCTTGATATGGTAAGTTGTCCTTGACAGCAAATTAAAATCTTAATAAGTGCCCTATTCAGAAAACACATGCATACACATATTCTTCATTCCTAGAAATCATGGTCAGAATGCAGATTCATAGCTTTTGTTCAAAGAAAGCTGAGAATAGCCATGTGTTATTTTTTCAAGGCCCTGTTATTGTATACCACAAGTTTACAACCTTAAAGGAAAATATTTCTAGAACTGCCTGAGCATTTTAAGCTGGAAAGACTCGCTAACATATTGAAATAAAAAGAAAGGCAAAAATTTTATTTTTAGAATGTGTTCAAACTAAGCATTTTTTTTTCCTCAAATGTATTGTTAGTTTTTCATTATTTTCTTTCTTTTGTTTTTTACAGGGAATTTGACATCCTTATTCTGAACTAAAAATTTTGTTTATGTAAAGCTTTGAAGACAAAGGATATGCTTTGTCTGTTATTGGCAAACAAGAAGGGCAGTTGTCTCTACTCAGATTTAGTTATCATATGTCTGTATAGTTGTGAGAAAGGAGGAATGAGGAAAAAAAAATGGAGTCTCATTTATTTTGGAAAGGTGAATAAATGAACAGCCAGAACTGTGGATAATGTCAGTCAGAGTAATTGTATTGACTTCCATGATATACATGTATGTAGAACTGAGTTTAACATAGTGGTCCAGAGTCTGTAATTCTAGAAATTATTAAGGCCCTCTTGGTCTTTTTCAACAATGAAAGAAAATATACTATATAAAGGCATACACACACACACACACATATATAATAAGCCTTCTAGTGAAAAGAATTTGAACTTAATTCTACTTTTGAGTATTTTGAAATCCAAGGTTGATTTTCATAACTCTAAAGATAATTTCTATATTACAATGGATGCACAGTTTAACACAAACTGGAATATCTTGGTAAGAAGCTTGCTACATTTGATGACAGCAGGTGTTTGAGCAGCTTTCTATTTTTACAGAACTCTTTAATCTGTCCAAATATGCATTATATTTCAGTAGCTAGTTTAGAGTTTTTAGGTTGCGTAATACTAATGTCTGTACAGTACCACATATCGAGTCTTTAATTATGCAGTATAAGTTTGCAGATACAATAGTGCTTATGGATTTCTAACAAAAAGTAATTATAGCACATGTGCAGACTATGCTTTTCTCCATGAAATAATGCTAAATATTTTAATTCATTTTGTCAAACTCTACCTCACATTCTGGACTAATGATCTGTAAAATTTCATTTGTAGTGTAAAATAACTCTAGAGATGTGATCTTTTAAAATCTTTGTAGAAGTGTTACCGGTATGTATTTCTATCACAGTATGTGCACTTTCTAATGGAAACAGTGACAGTGCTTTTCAATGACAGAGCAGCAGCTGAACAAGTAGAGTAGCTGAAAGACAAGGGCGACCAAAGAAAAATGATGTATAATCCAATATGGGTCATTGCTAGACTCAGTACGATGTTACCACACTTTAAGTAATTTGTAATGAAAAATAACAAGAGTTTGTTAAAATAAATGAAAGTAGCAGTTTGTTACTATCCTCAGCTGAGGTTTGGGCAGCTGTAAATCAGAACATATAAAACCTAAACATATGTATATACGAAACTTCTGTTTTCATAAGTTATTCCTGAAACAGCTGAAGAAAGATGATCTTCTGCTCTTGGGAAGCTGTATCTCTGTGACTGTCTTCATATTCACCACAAACCTCCTAAATACATCCCCAGACACAGAAAGAGCCATTTCTTCATAGCATTCTTTGGATATAGTTATTATAGCTTGGAGTCTTCTGTGAAGGATAGATAAAGAAATGTCACCTCTAGGACATATTGTAATAAAATTGTCCATAGTCACTGAGGCAGAGAAAGATAGGAGTTAAAAAAAAAAAAAGTTTTAGTAACGGTTATGAATAGCTCTATTAATGACTATCAATACTGAGAACCCTTTCAAGATGCTAGCTTTAGGTTTTCTTGGCACTCTTTTTAAAATTTGAGTTCCATTTTGATCTGTCCACCTTTACAGTCAGCAGAAAAAAAATTATAATGCATAATTAACTGATTTGGCAAATTTTAAACATCTTTAAAATGAGATGAACTGTGTGCTACACTCTATTAATAATATTGACTAGATCTGTGTTGACTGTGGTGGCAATCTACTTCATAGACATTTCTATTTAGTACAATTAATCACATTTTTATATCAAGTTGAATTGTAGATTCAGTAATATATGTGTCTTCACACAGAGGTTTAATAGCACTGTAGCTAATCCTTGGGGATACTTCTATGACTTGACTGTGAGACTCATCTTTCTCTTCTTAAATTTATTCATCAACACACCTACCAGTTCTGAAGCAAACAAAGTGGAGGTTTCAAAGGTAGTGGTTTTGTATAGCTTGTCAGTCCTCTGAAGGGATGTGGTAGAGCAGCATTTTCCATACTGGGTGAGAGGTTTCAAGATAGAGCTTTTAAGTGGCTGCAGTCAGGACCCATGGA
Organism: Piaya cayana; assembly: GCA_013389865.1. NCBI lineage: Eukaryota > Metazoa > Chordata > Aves > Cuculiformes > Coccyzidae > Piaya > Piaya cayana. The sequence continues at coordinate 13,972 of WAAB01023928.1, read as the reverse complement.
TGATCCTGGATATTCTGCTAACTCTTGTTTTGTGTTGAAGGCTGAAAATTAAAGTCTAAAATGAATTGTTAATAAAGCACTGTGGTATGAGAGTTTTATTGGGCCCTGTGAATGGCAAAGTAAGTTTGATTTTTGCAAAAGAGAGCAGCTAACAAAGGGAGTCCAGCACCAGAATCTGGTAAAACAGAAAGATTGTGTCCTAGCCTCATTCATATCAATTAAATGGCACCTGGGGCGAGTTGGAGACTTCCAACTTGGAGGTTGGTGTTACTTCAAATAAAAAAAACCAAAGACAACCCCAAAAGCACATACTGAGCCTCCCACCTGGAAAGTGTGGTGAACAGACAAGTCCCCGCTTCTGATGACACAAGTGTCCTTAACAAGGGCCAACCAGCACATACTAATTGGCTCAGTCCTCACCTCACCAAGAACCACCAAAAGGTTTTCAAAAAGTATAAAACTGATATCTGAAAACCCTTTTCTTTAGGAAAGAAAAAATGATCACCTTATCTGATGTATGTGTAGATGGGTCTGGACCTTTTTCTCCACCAAGAGGAAATGTATTCGCAAGAACTGTGCCTCTGATTCTGTCAGATGTTTCCCTGGGAAAATAACTACTAACTCAAGTTTTTACTATTTATCCGCAGCTTAGATTGTGTATAAAGGGAAGAAAATCCAGGATGGAGCCACCGCTTCCTAGGGCCCAGCAACAGCTCCCAGGCAAGAGCCTGTTGCCACAGCTTGTAAAGGCCTAGATAGAGAAGACGTTAAGCGTGCAAATAAAGGCCTTTTCATTTACAGTCTCATTGCAGCACTGAGCTGACCACATCCCAGGAGCTTGCCAGCGACCAAGGCAATGTGTTTCATTCACTGACATCAAAGCTTTCATTGCACTCATCTGAATTCCTCAGGGTGGGACTGGAACCATGTTCTCCCTTGCTTTGGGGCTCTCAGCTGGACACAGATGCTCCTGCTCCAACCTCAGCTGAGAATACTTGCTTTATATCTAATTGTTGACCAGTTATAAGCATTTAAGCACTTATGAGGCAGTGAATTTATCAAGGCAACCCTCAAATTGTTTTAATCTGTCACTTGAATTAAACTACTTACTGACTCTAGCACTAGTAAATGGTCTCTCTCACTGATATTTCTTCAAGTGCTGGTGGCCATCCTTTTGGGCTGGGAACCACATGTATTAACCCTCTGAGTACTAGTCTCTAAGGAGCCACTCACAGATAATGAGATTCTGACTTGTGTAAAACCACATACAAGCACATGCACATAACCCTTTAGTTATCAATCATTGACTGAGTCTAAGATTTGCAATCTCATGGCTTGATGGGAGGGACTCCTTAGCCACCTGTCAGATTCTCATCTTTTTAATGTGACAAACACTCAGAGAAAATCTGAGCTTTGCTAAATTTTAGAGATTGAAAAGACAGAAAGAGTGAAAAATATTTGCAAATCTTTCCAGACTCATAAAACTCATTTCCCTAAAACAGCAGGCTTTATAAAATCACTCCTGATTTTCAATGTTTAATGGAAGTCTAATTCTATCTGTAAAAATAATGGAAGTTCATAATCACATGCTGTTCCTGTGAATTTCATGCAAGTTTGGACAAGGCTGTTTTGTTTTGTTTTGTTTTTTTTTCTTCTATAGTGTAGTTGGGATATTACTTATCTTACTTTCTTCTTAAACTTTCTCTCTTCACAGAACAGGTAAATCTGTAGCCTAATGCCACAGTCATTCTCAGGTATTATTCATGTGGGACAGCATCTGTCATGAAAACATAAATCCTTTCTTTACTACTAAGAAGAAGAAAGGTATCATCGTATGTTTTGGTTGTGCACTTCTCAGTCAAATTGGTGTTTTTCTTCAGTGCATTTTGTACTTTTGCACAGCAAGTGAAACACATTATTCTTCATTGGCACACACTAAAACAATACTGAGAGGAAATGGGCAGGTATTTTAAAAGAAATTTAAAAATTTTGTTCTTTTCTTAGATTCTCAGAATCATAGAATCATTAAGGTTGAAAAGATCTCTAAGATCATCAAGTCTAACTGTCAGCCCAACATCACCATGACTGCTAATACGTGTCCTGAAGAGCCACATCTACATCTTTTTTGAACATCTCCAGGGATGGTGACTCCACCACTTCCCTGGGCAGCCTGTTCCAGTGCTTCACCACTCTTTCAGTAAATAAATTTTTCCTAATATCAAATTTAAACCACCCTGATACAATGTGAGGCCATTTCCTCTCATCCTATTGCAAGTCACTTGGGAAAAGAGACCAACACACACCTCAGTACAACCACCTTCCAGTTCGTTATAGAGAGCAATAAGGTCTTCTCTTAGCCTCTTCCAAGATGGCACTAAATCCCAATGTGCAGTGCAGGCAGATATTTATGCATCTCTGAATTGATGGAAAAGGCATTTGCAAAAACAAATTCCCTAATCCTCTGTAGTTTTCTTTTTACACAAATTGCAACTGTAATAATATCTTGTGTTTAAGGAAGAAAACTCTCCTTTTGAATTTAGTCAGCAATCATCATCCATACATGAAAACATTTCTGTGGCTGGGAATCTGCTCTTAATGGAAATTGCTGGCAGTCTTGATGCATTTTATTGCTAACCTGCTGTCTGCCTTCCCCTGGCAAGAATTCCCGAAATCAGTAACTGACAGTTATCCATTGCCTGTGCTGACTAATATTTCCTGTTTTCTATTCTGCAGCCTGCTCTCTATGATTAAGTGACCACATATAACTGTATTTGTTAATGAGTTCATAGTATTTTCCTTAGTCAGTCAGCTAAACAAACACTCTGTATCTTTGAAGGCAGGGATACACTTAATTTCTTCCACATATGTCTCTAAAAGGATGTGATACAGAGGAACACAATGTGCCTGAGCCAACAGGAAACTTAAAAAAAGAAACATGTACAAAGGCTCTAACAAATTTGTTTTTCTTCCTAATGAGTTTCTTGCAATATTCCAGAAAAACACTGAGAAAAGGGGGAGGGGTTGGGATGAGGGTTGGGAGAGGTACGAGGAGGAGTATAGATATCAGAATTAAAATTAACAATGTAAAATACTAAGATTGTATAGACCAAACTGTCCTGCCTTAACTTTGACCAAAATCAGAAAACTGTTTGGGAGATGTTTAAGGTTTTAAGAAGAAGATTGAGCACTTCATAATTTAGACAGTGTTATATGAAAGCCCCATGTTTGTAAACACTGCTGGTTTTCTGATAAAATATAGAGCTAAACTCCACACTATGGACAGATTTACCCGATGTTTGTTTAACTAAAATGCTTTGATTTGCTCTGCTTGATCAGAAGGGGTCCTATACGGACAGATTTCACTCCTATGTGTAAGAATCAGACATCTTCATGACATTTCTCCAGCCATACCTTCCATGCAAACATACCTCTTCCCACCCACCAAGGAACAATAATCTTTCTTTCTTAACTGTCTTTGACTTAAAATAATTGGCAGTTTAGTGGGTAAGCAGGAGTAGCAGGCTTTGACTTTTGTCTTTGTTGCAGATGTGCAGAATAATGTTGACAGCAAGGGGAAGGCACCCAGGAATACTTGCTGGGCAGGAAGACTGATTCGTGCCAATGCTGTCAGGTAATTTTTTTGGCCATGTACGCAGGCCAATTAGGCAACATAAAACGCATAGAGCTGGATGAACACTTTCTATATACCAGGATCTCCATGGAGTGAAAAGCAGGGCACTACAGTGGACTAATTATGACAGAATAGACTAGTTTTATTTTCTGCAGGCTGGGAGAGTAGATTTTTCTCCATGAACTTCCAGCTGTCTCCCTTCATTTTCCTAGCTGCTAGCTGAGTCACTGGGGCTTGGTACAGTGCCGAAGATCCTGGTTTTAATTAGCTTATGTCTAATCCTGAATCCTTGCAATTTAGGTATTCTGAAATAGCATTTTATTTCAAATGGTTCTTACCTATTAAGCATTTGCTATTCAATATGTGAATTTTATTCATTTCTGTGTAAAAAATAAAGTGATCACTATATGCTTCTGCTTGACAATGATGTTAAAACAGTTTTACTTGGAATTCATACTCACTATAGACTGATTCAAACAGAAATCTTCGCAATGGGCATAGTGCCATTATAAACATATACTAAAGATCATTTTTTACCATGTCATTTTATAGTATTGTATTCTGTATATTTGTAATCTTTAATCACGTGTTTCTGAATTCCTGTGCTAAATCAAGATTAGTCTTTTGTGGGAAATCATATACAAAGAGACCCGATCTTCTAATGGATGGCAAAGCAGACCTAGGTTAAGATACCAGAGTGAGTAAACAGGAGTGTTGCTGGCTCTAGCATGTTCTAGGTACAATTAGACTATTTAGATATGCATATGTATTGAAAGTGCTTGTTTCCAGGATTGCTATCCTCCCAGGCTGTGGAAGAAATAGGCAGAGAAAAGACACTCTCTTTTGCAGAGTGTTGCAAGATTTTAATATGTGTTTTTCTGCTGACCTAAGAAAAGAATGTCGAATTTCAAAATTATCTTAGATAGGAATAAAATTCTGTTCAGTCAAGATTTGTCTAATATAGTTTAAAGATTTAAAGTTTTATTATCCTTAAAGTAAGATTTAAAATATAATATATCATTAAGATACTAGTAATAGTTCTTTTTATTTTAAAGCACATTTTAGTAATACTAACATTTGTTATATTTCAAATAAATTATATGGTATAATAACAATTATTATGAAAAGAAAAAGGAAAAAACACCCCTCTCCTTTTAAAAAGGAATTTGAAATGTACTGTTACATTAAATAAAATTTCTTTTACTCAGACACAAAAGAACAGCAATGTTTTAATTTTTAAAGTAAATTTCCAGTGAATATTCAGAAGACTATTCTGTAAAAATTTTCAAAACCAAAGTAGCTCTTGAAACATTCTCAGCATTTTTTTTCTTATTCTACTGTAAATTTTTATGCATATGTAGACACATTTGCATCAGCTCAGTCATAAAAAGAGTCATAAGTGGGCACTGGAACAGGCTGCCCAGGGAGGTGGTTGATTCACCTTCCCTGAAAGTATTTAAGGCACGGGTGGATGAGGTGCTAAGAGGCATGATTCAGTGTTTGGTAAGAATGGGTGGACTTGACGACCCAGCGGGTCTCTTCCAACCTAGTTATTCTATGATTCTATGATTCTAAGTGGTGCCCAACTTTGACTCATAAGTCCAAGGGGATCCTACCCCAAAAGTAGGGGCTGAAATGCTTACAGATGTCACGAGGGATATTTCACTGTCTTGTTAGCAGCTATCAGAACCACCAGCAGATGGTGCCTCAGGTAAACCTCCATGGATAAATGGAATAAGAATATACTTTTTAGAAACATTCAGATTTGCTGATCTCCTTTTCTTAATATCTAAGATGGTGATGATGAACCAAATGGAAAACATTTTGTTGTTTACTAATAAAAATGAATGTAAGCAGTAGAAGATAACAGAACCATAAGCCTTTACGTGGCAATATTAAGCAATGCCAAAAATATCTGATTTCTTTCACTGACAGAAAGACAAGATGTACCAGATGAAAGGAATGGGCTATGTGCAAAAAATTTTTCAAGTTTTGTTATCTCGAAATGAACATTTAGAAATTTTGTTGGCAATAAATCTGGAATGGCTGGATGTGTATGGAAGAGCAAGGGAGAAAATAGCTGTAGACTCCATCATTTTTAAAAAATCTCTTACAAAACTGGTGTCTGCAGAGTCCAGTGTCAGCTGTTTCTTGAATGTAGCTCTCACAAGTACCCTTCGCATATGTATTCCCTGAATACACACAAGCTAGCAACACTCAGAAACTGCAGAAATTATTAGAAGTTAAAGAAAGAATCAGTGAAAGTGTCAAAACCATCTTTAAAAGAACAGTTTTCACATTTTATAAAAGGTCTTATTGAGAATAATTTTTTTCACTGAACAAAGTGCAAACAAGCATTGAGAAATGATTTTCACTGCAGTTTTTAGATGGTTTTTGAAGCAAACTGGGCTCAAAGAAAATGAGTCTAAACCAAACAGTTATTTGAACCTCTTTGCAAATTTACGCAGGACAAAAGATTACAGAACTGGCTATACACAAGCAGGTATACTGCATTCCAAAAATTTTTATGCAATGATTGTAAGTGTAGGTTTAAGTTACTAAGTTTCTTTTGTTGACATTCAAGTTTGATTAGTCACAGATGTGTCTGCATCACCAGAAATGAAACCGGAACAAAGAAGAGATAGGTTACAAATATACTTCATAACATGAGTTTCTAAAAAAATGAAAAAAAGTTGCTTACTGGAGAGGCTACTGCATTTCACTTGTAGACAAAATGACCCCTTGTATGCCATATCCAGCTTTAATGAGTGTCTCAAGGTTTGTTTAATATTTACACAGCTCTCAAAGAAGAGAAGTGCAATAAGTGGGACATATATTGAAATATTCATATCTATTCTTATCAAGCTATGCTGTTTAAAAGTAAGCTGTTTGTCCAGTCCATTGAACTTCTGAAATAAGTCTGAATAAGAAGAAATAAAATATGGCTCCAGATTCATATTTTAGAGATACAAACATCATAAAGATTGTGCCTATTCCTAGTGGCATAGAAATGATGGCTGATTTTTAATCCATGAAATCTCCTGTTCTGACAGTTTCTAAAAAACCTTCTTAGACCAGAATCTTTTTGATGCAACAGCTTTTAGATCCTAAGCTTGCAATACAAATTATAGGCAGCTTTAAGGAACAGTGTGTTATTTATGGACTGCAAGCAACAGTTCAATAATTCAAGTCCATTAGTCATTTACTCATATCAACTTTAAGACCATCCAAGGCAGATTTATGAATACAGTTCATAACAAACAGTAGTCGCTTTCCACTTCTTAAATCTGCTTAACATTTGTAAATGTTTAAAAAATTGCAGGAATATGTACTGAAGGTCTTGGCGTTTTGGTGTCTATTATATAAATGTCTGAATTACTAAAAGGCATTTTAAGATAAAACACCTGTAAGATGTAGTCTTATGAGATACTTTATTCTGAAAAAGAAATTTAAGGAGTTTTAATTACAGAAAAAGATGGTGGGAAAGTGTGGACTTCTAAAATTCATTTTCTTTGTGGTTTCTATTTGTAACAACAAGCATTCCTAGTGAAGCTGACTTCATTAGATCTTATTATCCTTACTGAAAAATGAAGCAAGTTTGGGATTCAGGTTTTTTTTGCATTGTATTATTTTGACTTTTCAAACATTCAATATTTTTCAGAGGTTCAAGAATATCATCCTGTAGTTAGCCCAAAGACAGTGACTAAAGTGATTAGAAAGTGTGATTTCTGGCCACTCAAGCAGTTAAAATAATCAACGGGTCTCCAGTCTGAATATCATATTTAGTAGCTGATGAGGAATTCCAGAAGTCTGGTAGCAGAACTGATTGATGGGAATGGATTTCCTTTTAATATTAGGCCGTTTAGGGGTAAATGATAAGAATGGATTCCCATGATTTTTAAACCTGGAAGCCCTGAAAGTACTGATTAGTAAACATAAAGGTAGCTTGGATAGATGTACAGCAAAAGGAAACCTAATCTGTTATTTGTTCCTTGCATCTCTCTATTCAGTTTGCTTTTAGGTTGACGTACAGAAAGTCACTGCATACAAACAAACCACAAACTGCTGAATCAGCAGTAGGCTGACAAAATTTAAATAACAGCAGGTAAGGGATCTTTAGGAGGGATCTTTAAAGCTGTAACTATGTTTTTTGCAGAATAGCTTACAAACAGAAGTATTTTACCATACCTTGATTCTTCCTCCCTCACTATTACTAGCTGGCTTGCAGATGCCGGATGTGCTGTGGTGTAAAACATTTTTAATGATTTTATATGAAACTGTGCACCAAATTCATCATAAAAAAATTGTGTTAAGCAGCAACCTCTTTGCGCTTTTAACAGAAGTGTATGTTCTGAGTTCCTGTCTGGGAGATGACAAGCAGTTCCTGATTGCCAGGCATCTGTCATTGATATGAATGGACAGTGAAAATCTCCTATCCTCCAGCTCTGGATTTAGAGATGGTTGGCTCCTGCGTTTATGGAAAATGGTTCTGCTTCCAGTAAGAAATGATTCTGAAAAATTTACCATCTCAGAACTCTTCATTTGAGGACAGACTGGCTGTTTCAAAAAGGAAGTATCTCCAAGAGTGATATGACTCTCACAGTGACTCTGAGCACTTGAATTGGAGATTTATGCTTAAATAGAATCACAGAATCACTAGGTTGGAAGAGACCCACTGGATCATTGAGTCCAACCATTCCTATCAAACACTAAACCATGTCCCTCAGGACCTTGTCTACCTGTGCCTTAAACACCTCCAGGGAAGGGGAATCAACCACCTCCCTGGGCAGCCTGTTCCAATGCCCAATCACCCTTTCTCTGAAAAACTTCCTCCTNTTCTTGTTGTGAGGTGCCCAGAACTGAACACAGGAGTCAAGGAGTGGTCTCACCAATGCCGAGTACAGAGGGAGAATAACCTCCCTGGACCTGCTGGTCACACCGTTTCTGATACAAGCCACAATGCCATTGGCCTTCTTGGCCGCCTGGGCACACTGTTGGCTCATGTTCAGCTGGCTGTCAACCAACACCCCCAGGTCCCTCTCCTCCTGGCAGCTTTCTAGACAGACTTCTCCTAGTCTGTAGCTCTGCATGGGGTCATTATGCCCCAAGTGCAGGACCTGGCATTTGGCCATGTTAAAACCTCGTGTCACTGGACTCTGCCCAGTGATCCAGCTTGCAAATAGACTGCAAATTGAGGCAAGGCTTGCAATACAGAAAAACTACAAGGGAAATAAATTTTTCCTTCTGAAAAAACTAGTCAAGCATTGATGCTGGGCCTGGGGCTGGGGTTGCAACTCAGTGAGGAGGAAGCTAGCAAATGTAAGAGGATGCCTTGGCAGGATCTGTCACATTTGCTTACTCTGTTTTTTCAGCATATTGAATAGGGACTAGAAACAAAGACTGCTATATGGCCAGCAGATCTGAGCCTCAGCCCTGTGAGTCCCTCAGGACTGTCTTATCAAGCTGGACCAAACACCAGTGCAGCCTCAGGAGGTGCTACTGCTCATCACAGCAGCATCTACATAAAAGTAACTTTGTGCCTGTGTAGACATATTTGGGCCAAGTTTTGTCCAGTTTCTATCAGGGTGCTGAGTGATAAGAAAAAAACAAGGAAACTGCAAAGAGCTGTCTGAATCGTAAGAGTAACTCACCATTCCTGCCAGCACAGTAACTTCAGAAATTAATGAATACCCTCCAGCCACCTTTGTTGTGTGTCCACAAAGTCCAGCAAATTCTCAGCACCACTGGCTCCTTTGGAAAGGCCAAGGAACAGGTGTGTCCAGTGTGCCTGAAGGTCTCAAAGAACTTTCACAGTCTCTGATGCCTTCAATCTAGACTGTATGGTTTTCCATTACATGAGAAACATTTTGTTTGTTTGTATTGAATATATGAACTGAAATACTCTGTTGTTATTGTGCACAGACATGACAACACATGTATGTGAAACACTGTTCAAAAACTGTTTGTATTCTTCTGCCCTTGTCTACGTCTGTACCCTTTGTCTATGTATTGAAAAATTTATGGTGAACAGAGTAAGTGTCAAGTTTTTGACTGTTAAAAAAAATAAAGTCTTTTTAAATTACTCTCTGAGAAAATTTCAAAGGTACAACAAGTGGTTTCCAAACAAATATTAGGGGAAGGGTTATGATATTTTATAAAATTTCTACACCCCATGCCATTATTTTCCTTTACACTCAGGATGATTTGCTGTTCTCCAGGAGGTGACATTACTAATACATCATCAAGTAATATTGGAACTAATTATTAATAGCAGTGTTATTAGTAGCAATGATGTTTGACGCTAAAGATGAGTAAAGAACATGGTACAAATCTCATCTCCTAGGGCAAGACAGACTGCTGCTATCCTGTTTCTGTCTGATGATTAGCAATAAACAGGATCCACCAAGTGATCATGTTAGTGCTGAGACAATGAAGAGTCTAGAGGAAGCAGAAAGCAGAGTTTTCACACTGTTGTCACACTGGTGAATATTTAATTGGAACCCATTTAGGAGATATAGATTCACAGTATCTATAAGTGAGGGTGATTATACTAGCAACAATAATATTCAGTTGAACTTGACCTTCATGGAATTTCTCATAGTCTTCCTGTTTCCAAACATTCGATCATTAAGTAGTTTGTACTTTGGGCTAGAAGTGTAATATAAGATTGCGCTGTTAAAATCACATTTCTGGATTTAAGGTGTCTATAATCTCAAAGGAAAATCAATCTCAAGTATGTGTCACCAGTGGGAGTCATATAGCAATTCAGAAATTCTATTGCAGCATAGAAGTATTGATCAAAAAAAGCACCATGCTTGCATTTCCCTGGTCTTGTAAACAAAAAATCCTGATAGTTTGTGTAGCATTCTATAAAAAGAGAAATAAATAAATAACACCTCACATGGTGGCAAGCCAAATGCGCTATTACCAGAAGAGGGCAGTGGTGTCTTTTTACAGCTGTAGTCATCATGCCATTTACAACAATAACCTAATTGCTGTGCAGTTATATCAGAGTTAAAAAAGGGACATTGGTACAGTCAAACCAGTTACCTCCTGATATCTTTAGTAGTCTATCTAATGTTGTACAATTTTTCAGTAAATTTCATTTCTGCTGCTTTTCTTCAGCTTTTAGACTATGATTTTTTTGGAAATCAGCCAAGATCTAACAACATGAATAATATTTCAGTTGTAAATTAACAAACAGTTCAACATGCCTTAAGTTTGAGTACTTCCAAATTAGAAGGATCTGCTTGGAGGCCATTTTCCTGTCGCTCACTAGGTTTGGGCAAGTATTATTTACTTCAGATTTTTGCTGGTTTAAAGGCTGTGTGAAATAATAGCAGAAAATGCAGTGAAGGTAAATTTAAACTAAATAACATTTATTTATTGAATCCACCTCACAGCTGCATATGTAAGCTGCCAGCTGCTAGACCACAATGTGTTTCATTAGAGGGGAATTCCCTCACCACAGCAGAATGATGCTACATTTGCAAAATTCCTTTAATTTCATGTAGCGATGAAAGCCTGACAGTCATTCTCTATCTTGAATGATGCAAGGAGCTATAAAGAGAAAATCAAGGTTTCTGCTTTTAATTTCATAGGTCACAGAATTATACCACCCAGAACTAGACAAATGAGTGATTTGTGGAAGGTATGTGATGCCTTTAGCCGTAAAACCTGTCACCCTTACACACTTCATTGTCTCATCAAAAATGAGCATGTCTGCTACTGCCACTGCTGCCATGAACCATCACCTTTCAGATCAAAGGTGATGTGGTGATTCTGCTTATCAACAATTCAGCAATAATAATATTAGCTGCCTGTTTAATTTTTCTTAGAAAAAGAAAGTTTTTTCACTGGAATTGAACAAATGTATTTAAACGCTGGTTTTGATAACAATACTGACTTAAGTGTTTTTCCTTGCCAGTTACAGATCCCCTAAGCTCCTTATTGCTATGTAAATGCAAAAACCCCAAACCTTAGCAATGGATTGGAAGTGCTTATTCTCCTAAAGTCCCCTAAGCAAACTGAACACGGAGCTGCCATGTCAAGCCTGTTAAGTCATTTGAAGGAATTTGGGAAGTCAGCACACTTGGGGTAATTTCCTGGCAATTCATCTATAATGGCTACTGCCTGTTCCAATTTCTGACACATAGATATATTATACCCAACTGTGACCAGCCTGCATAAACAGTAAACTCTCTTGAAAATACAGAATGTGAAGAAATAGTACTTTTAGAAAGGCAGGTAAATCATCAAACTTGAAATAACAGATGATCAGATCTTGAATGACTGTGAATGACCTGTGTATATTTTTATCTAAGAGTTGAATGTAAAACATGCCAATAATGTAACAGAATTATTTTTAAAATTATTTCAGAGTTTTTGCCAAATACCTAAGCACCTGAAGCAATTTTATTTCACGTGATTAAGTTTCATGTTTATCTAACACAACCTTCTCCCATCTATTTATAGAAAATTACATATAATCTTTCCAAAGTATGTTTAATTTCACTTGAATTTACCAAGCTACTGGTGAATATTTTAGATTATACAGCTTTCTGAAAGGGATAGATATGTCACAGGAAGTTTGGTAGGGTTTTATTATAAAAGAGAGTTGGAAGCTTTAAAAGATCAAGAGCAATAATGCAAAGATGTAGGTCAGCTGAAATTTAAAGTCCATGAAGCACTCTGAAAGCTTTTAAATACATCACAGTAGGAAATCTGTGAGCAGAACTGCAGGTCCTTGCCATGCAAAAATGCCTTTTCCTTACGAAGCTGTAATTCTAAACTGCAGGACACCTGTACAGCCCCAAATCTTTTCCCTTTTGTCAGTTCTGGAGATGTGAAGTTCTGGTTGGCTTTTCATCAGCAAAGTTGCATAAAAAGACACATGCCTAAGGAACTATATATTTGTTTGATACATTTTGATCCATTAAAATGTGAAAATAAGAAATCTCATTGTGGATCTTTGTTTTTAAATGTCAACAGTATGTTTGGTGGATGAAAAAAACCCTGGTTTAGAAAGCTAGAGGTGTCTACTGTATTTGAAAAGGGAAGCATTTCCTTTATAAATGTATTAATAGATGATAACCTTCCTCAGCCTATTGAAACTAATATATTTTTTACCATAGCTAGCGTATTTCAGATCCCACTTCAAACCTTACTTTTTCCTCCAGTGTGGTACAGTGTTGATTGAAACCACAGAGTTCACTTTATAGAATCCAAAGTCTGATGATGAAATCTAAAGAACTATTTCCTTTTTCTGTTCTCTCACTCCTTTAATTTTACAAGGTTCAGACTATTTTTATTTCTGGATAGAAAAGATAGTTTTCACCTTTTTTACATTTTCTTGATAAAAGTAATTTAAAAAATCAAGATTATACTGAAAACAAAGTATTATTAGTATCTCTTCTTCACAGGGATAATCAGAACACCTCATTTTGGATAATCATTTTGTTCATAATTTCTTTTTTCTTAAAATAACATGCTCATGTATGTATGTAATGTAAAAAACCCATACTCTCACAACTATCAGTGATGTCATCCTGAAGGGAGAAAAATAAAAAGAATTATTTTGATAATTGTGTATAAGGGAAAATACTCTCTCATTAGGATAATTTCTACCAGTATCTAATGTGACTTTGTCTGATAAAAAAAATGCAAAATTCACTCTCTGATGACTAAAGAATTGGATTATGCAGAAAATAAAAAACTGTCAGAGCAAAACATCTTAGCTGTAGGCTATGATGGAAAAAAGGAACATAAAAAAGATGTCTGCTAAAAAGAAAAACAGTGACTGAAGAATCACTTCTACATTCTAGAGACCTCTTTTAAAAAACGATGACCCGGGTAACTGGGCAGACAAAGAGCACACTATTAGTGAGCATTAACTTCAGGACTGTAGCCAAAGGATAGATATTAGAAAGTGAATAAAGCACTAAAAATCTTTCTCGCTCAAGATTCTGGAGATATAATGGAAAGTTAATTAAGAAGATCCATACAACCATATGCTACAGTCTTCTCAATTCACAAGCTAAGAAAGGCTGCACAAGGTCAACATTTGGATGCAATCCCCTCTTGAGACCATCCAGATCAGCAAAGTCCAAACTTAGAATAAAGGCCAAACACATCATTCTATAGTATCAAAGGAAAAAAAAATCCTCTTTTAGGGCCAATTCTATTCTCTGTTCTTTAGTTTGCTTAAATGAAGAGCAGAGATTTGAAAGGGCAAGCCAAGTTTTCTAGTGGAAAATCATGTGTACTGCGGGAAAATTATTATTGTAGTAACAGAATGTAAACTGAAAAGACTAAAAGTTGAAAATGAGAAATTCTTGATGG